>VZTD01004966.1:232585-246282 GCA_013397725.1 Rhagologus leucostigma | reverse complement strand
CAAAGGGGACCAGAAAGTGGCAGCAGCAGGGGCTGCTCTGGCCTGGAGTGATGCCAACCATTACGTCACCAGCCAGAGCCTCTTCTGCTATTGTTGCTGCGCTCCCTCCTTCTCTCCATCGCTCCGCTGCGAACCGGGCTTGTTGTTCCGCAGCTTGTCAGACAAAAAAACCCCGAGATCCCTCACACTACAGCCCGGGGCAGCCGAGGGGGGGCCCCTTCCCAGCACCACGATCGCTGCCGGGACGGTGCGGAGCCGCTTGTTATTGTCACCGAGCTGTGTCCCTGCTTTTCTGGGTTTCCCATCACTCGTGTCGTGATTTTTAGCCTCCTTCCCTTAGTCCTTCCACTTGCCTTTATCTCCTAAAGCCCTGGCTCTCTCCTCCCCATCCTCCTCCTGAATATTTTGTTTCTGCTCCAGTTTCTCGTGAGCAGCCCTCTGCTCGCCTGCCTCCTGGTTCGCTGCCTATTTATGAAACAAGTCACCACTTTTTCCTTCCAGCTTTGTTGTTGTTGTTGGGATTCTTTGCTCTGCAGCTCTCAGCTGTTCCCCAGCCTCACAAAGGAATCGCTAGCACGCAGCGAAATCGCTTCGTCGCTCCGATGTGTCACCCACGGGAGTTATGATTTCATTTTCCCCAGGACACCGACGTTCACATGATACTTGGAGCGCTGGGGTTGTTCCGCCGTTTGGGTTCTTTCCCCACCCCTCTCTTTTCTCCCAGTAAACACCTGGAGGCTTTGGGGGTGAGCTGCCTGTTGCAAAAAGCTGTCGGAGGTGTTGTTGATGGAGTGGCAGCGGAAAAAACGAATGGTGCATAGAGTGCACAAATCCATCTTGTCTGCTCAAAGGAGCCTGACCTCTCGATTGCTCCAGCCAGGAGGGGTTTGTGTCCCTGGAAAGGCAGGGATTCTGTGCTCTGCTCCGCAGAGTGGCTGGATTTCTGTTTTCCTCTAGGTCACTGGATTTGACAGCAGATTTGCCTCTCTGCAGGCTTGTTTAAAGGTCCTCTTAAAGTAAATCCACACAGATTCCCAGGCTTCTCCTCCTCCCACGATATCTGTCTTTCAGTGAACTCTGCATGTATCCCACTTCTTTCTCCTTGAAGACCTAGAGCCAAGGGAAATCCTGTCTGAGGAAATAAGAGCTGCGAATCTGGAGTGGGGAAGGATAAAGTGACTTACGAAAATGGGTCTGCTTGCTGGGCTCCAGGGAGGGCCTGACGCTTCCCTGGCACAGCCAGGAGGGGTGCCCATCACTCCGTGGGGTTTTTTGGGTGCTCTCAGTGGTGAAGCTCCAGAGATTTGGAGAAAGAGGGCAGCTGGATGGAAAGCCTCTGGTGCTTTTCTGGCTCCCGTGATCTAGAGGTGACTGGTGTGTTTGTTGCTGTGACTCCAGCAGAACGTGCCCATCCATTCCCAGTTTTTCAAGGGCCGCTTGGCAGCAGCCTGTGGAAGGACACTGGGCTTCTGCTGCCCTGGGGGTGGCATCCTGATCCGAGATGTCCTTGGATAAAAGCACGGGCTGCTGCTGTGCTGAGGGCCTGGCTCATTGTCCCTGTACACAGAGCCTCCTTTGTGGAGATGCTGGAGAAATGGCATCTGGGGAAGAAAATGGCCTGTGCTGTTATTTGAGCTGATCTTGCGGGATTTACAGAGCTCCTCGGGCTGTGTAGAGGCTGAGGATGGAGTGGTGGTGGAGAAGAAGCTCCAGGGAACAGATACCCTTGGAGAAGTGGCATTGCTTAACGCTCCAGGCTGTTTTGGGGTTGAAATTCAAATTTGCTGAACTGCCTGGTGTTCCCCCTTTCCGTGGGGACAGGCTGTCCTCTTCCTATCCCATCTTGGCCCCGGAGATTCCTGAGGGGATGCAGAGACCTGACAGAATGAGTGTGGGATGTGTATTTCGCTTTCACAGAAGCCCAGAATGGTTTGGGTTGGAAGGGACCTTAAAGCTCATCCTGTTCCACCCCTGCCATGGGCAGGGACACCTTCCACTATCCCAGGCTGCTCCAACCTGTCCTGGAACACTTCCAGGGATGGGGCAGCCACAGCTTCTCTGGGAAACCTGTGCCAGGGGCTCCCCACCGTCACAGGGAAGAATTTCTTCCCAATATCCCATCCATCCCTGCCCTCTGGCAGTGGGAAGTCATTCCCTGTGTCCTGCCATTCCATGCTCCTGTCCAAAGTCCCTCTGCAGCTCTTTTGTAGGCTCCCTTGGGATACTTTTTCCACCTGGAACATCAAAAGGTGTGGTGCCTTTCGCTTGGGAGCACCTCTTCCTTTCTGCTTCAGCTTGCACCAGAAGGATTCCTTTCCTGGGAATGTGGAGTTCACAGTCCATCAGGTCAGAATTCCTCAGGTCCACTCCTAATCTTGCCTCAGTAGCTCGGATATCCAGCCTAGGCTGTTGCTTTGCCTTGCCTCTGGAATAGCCCGTGTGCTGCCAGCTGCTTGAATAATGCCACCTTTCCCAAGAGTCTGCCACTTCCTGCTTTTCCCCAGGTCTTTGTCGGGAGCATGCTACATGGAAATGGAAATACACGGAGGCAGCTCAGGATATCTAACCTGGAGGAAAAGGAGGCTCAGGGGGGACCTTGTGGCTCTTCACAACTCCCTGACGGGAGGGTGCAGCCAGGCGGGGGTCGGGCTCTGCTCCCAGGGAACAAGGGACAAGAGGAAATGGCCTCAAGTTGCAGCAGGGGAGGTTTAGATTGGATAATGGGGAAGATTTCTCTGTGAAAAGGGTTGTCAGGTGTTGGGAGGAGCTGCCCAGGGAGGTTTGGAGCCCCCATCCTCATCCAAGGAATGACTGGAGGTGGCTCTCAGAGCTCTGGGCTGGGGACAAGGTGGGGGTCAGGCACAGCTTGGACCTGATGGTCTTGGAAGTCTTCTCCAACCCAAATGATTCTGTGAAGTGCAGCCACAACAACCTTGATCTTAAGGATTTTCCTGAGCACTTGGCACCCCTGGTTGTCCTGGGAATCAGCAGCTGGCACGGGGATGAGTAAGGAATGCTGCCCTGGTGGGACTGATGGCGTGGCCAGAGCCCTTCACCTGTGCGTGTTTCTCTAAGTGCTCCATGTGATGAGATGACATCAGCCTCTTTCCTCCCTTCCTGCTCTAATTGCCCTGGAGCAGACAGGCATGGAAAGAGCATCCAGCCTGGGAGATGTTTGTCTTTACTGTCCTGGACCTTCTCAGATGGAAAACTGGAAAAGTCTCCATCCATCATTTCCCTCTTTCACCTTCCCTGTGTGGCGACACCTGGCAGTGCCCTCAGCCTCGTGGGGACAGCTGGTGAGGGATCACTGAAACCCCAAACTGCTCCATCCCATAGCTGCTGATTCCCAGTTCTCCCAGATGAACAGGTGGCCACGCTGGGGACCAGCTCTTCCAGGAAAGGAGGGAACATGCAAAGTGTCAGCCTGTGTCCGTGATGGCGTGGAATGATCTCAGTATTAACGAGGAATGGTGAGAGATCCTCAGGGATAGTTCCAGCTTTCCCTCTGTGGGCTGAGGGGGGGGCTTTGCACGCTTGGTACAAGCTGTGATCCCAAAATAGTCTGTGCTGTGCTCCCATTATCTCGTGTGGTGAGGGAAGGGATCTGGCTGGAGATGCTCCTGCAGCTGAGCTGTGCTGGGGCAGGGCATGGCTGTGTCTTGTATCTGCAGAGCCCAAACTGGTGCTGTCTTCATGAAGCAAAAGAGAATTTGATTCCGGTGGGCAGTGACAAGTTCCTGGATCTTTCAGATCTGTTGTGAACAGCTTGGTTTAGGTACAGCCGAAGTGCCTCAGGGTTAAGGTTGGGATCCTGCCTTGTGCAGGTACTGGGAGTGGTCCTTGGACTCATCTGTGGGATCTGGGATGTGCCACTTATCTTCCCTTAGCAGCTGTGACACCCCCAGTGCACCTTCTGAGGGTGAGTGTGTCTCTTGAACCCTTAGGGACTCTCTGGGCTGTGATGTGAGCAAGGAAATCCCTTTTATGGGATAAATCCACTCCTCACAAATCTGGCATCACAGGAGGCTTTGGGGGTTTGTAGCTCATCTCAGCCTCACCTTCCGGCTCGTGTGGTGTGCTCAAGGGATCCGTGGCTCTGGAAAGGCACCTGAGTATTCCAAAGTGCTGTAAAAGACTTGTTCAGGAGTAAATGTTCCCAGTCCTGCTGCTCTGGGCTGCTGAGACCTCCGTTCCCTGTTTTCATGCTTGGCTTCTGGAGCTGGGCTCAGCTCAGGTCCGAAGGAACTGTTCGGTTTGCGAGGATTGCTGCTCACAGCTTGGCCTGATGCACCTGCTGAAGCACGGGGGGTCTGTTTTTCCGAAGAACAGGATTGTTCCTGAGCTCTCTGTGCCGGGTTTTTCACAGCAGAACCCTCTGCCTCGGCCGTCCTTGGGCTCTGAGAGCAGCAGAGCCCCGTGCAGGAGGCTCGGAGCTTGTCTCAAGGATAAGAACCCAGAGACACCCTGTGCGTGCTGGTGGTGGCACCTCCCGACCCAGTCCCTGGGAAGGAAAAGCAGCCTTCAGATAACTTATCAGCCTTCATAACCAAAACCACCAACGCAGTGGTGTCTGTTCCCTTCCTGAAATTATAGGAATAAACTATCCAGGGGCTAGTGGAAGTGTGAGGCTGGAGCTGTGGTCTCCCTCTGCTTTCCGTGGCAGCGGGCCAAGCATGAGGCTCAAATTGCTGTTGCACTCTTAACCCTGACTCAGCTTTGTGTGCCTTAATCCCCGGGGCTGCAGGGGAGGCTTTGGGGAGAGAGTCCTGCCCAAAACAGCATCTTCCTGTGAGCCAGGGGCGCTTCCCAGCTGAGAACACGACATTCCCAGCTGGAATACGAGCCAGGGACGCCGCAGTGCTGCTCAGAGGCTGAGGTTACGGACGGCTCCTCCAGGAGTTGCAGCAAGAGTACAGATTCCTCCATGGATTTCCGTGCTGCTGGAATGGGTGCTGAACCAGGAGTTTCCCAGCTGGATGTCACCGATGCCTGTTTTGACAGGACAGCAGGAAACAGCCTCAAGTTGTGCCAGGGAATATTTAGACTGGATGTTAGGAAAAAAACGCTTCACTGAAAGGGTGGTCGGGCATTGGAACAGGCTCAGGGCAGTGGTGGAGTCCTGATCCCTGGAGGTGTTGAAAAACCACGTGGATGTGGCACTTTAGGGCATGGTTTAGTGGTGAATGTGGTGGTGCTGGATTCATGGTTGGACTCGATGACCTTGGAGGGCTTTTCCAACCTCAGTGATTCCCTGGCACTCCCAAAGCACTTGAATGTCACCAAAGGCAAACAAAGGAGGATTCAGGGATATTTCTGTTTTGGAGTCACCACGTGGCCCTTCCAAGGCCCAGTTTCCTGTAGCTCAGATGAGTTTTAGGGCTCAGAGAGGACTGTGCCACACTCCTGTATTCTCTGGGCCGGGACAATGGGATAGAGAACATTCCTGAGGCTGGATACCTCCCTCTGCTGAAGAGTGTTGTCTCATTCCTCACTAAATTGAGCTCATCCTCCCTCAGCCTTGGGAACAGGAGCCAGGCAGTGGAAGTGGCTCTTGGAGGAGAATCACTGAAGCTGTCCCATGTCCTTTGAAATGCTTGGAACCGCTGCAGTGGCTCAGACAACCCTCAGATCCTGAAATGTCTGTGGAAATCCCGTTGGCAGCAGCCTGATTCCTGAAGCTCGTGTGCCATTTCTACCTCCGTGCTGACTTGGAAGTGGGAGCCAAGGAATCCCACCAGGATAAAAGCTGACTAAGGATGCCTGGGAGGAGATGAGTGATCCTTCACTGCTGGCAGGGAAAGCTCCCTGTGGGAGCAGGGAAACTGAACCTCCACACCTGTGCAGTGATCCCACAAGTACAGGTGGGATCTGTCTGGATGTGTCTCTGCCCCTTCCCAAGTTCCTTCAAAGTCTCTAATCGGGACACGAGCTTTGCCTGTGGCTGAATGTGACCCCAGCTCTGGGATCTTTCCTGGTGGGATGTGTACCTGGAGCTGGACACAACCCAGTTCCTGCCGTGGCTGCTTTCCTGACCAGTGTGAGCACTGCTTCCCTGTCCCTTTGCAGCAGGAACTCCCATCTGAGCTGTGGCTCAGGAGTGTCTGCACCTTCCTAAACTGTCCCTACTCCTCTAACATGGAAATCCAGCATGGTTGAGGTCCTAAAACAGCCCAAAACACTGGGAAAAGGAGCTGTATTTCGGAAGGATTTTAATGACTTTTAAGTGCTAAACACCCTTCTTTTCTTGAACTCTTTAAGGTGTTGGTGTTAAAGTGCTTGTCAGATATGGGGTGTTAAATACGTTTATGGTTGTTGGGTACCTGTATTTGGGCTGGGCTTGTACGAGGGAAAAAAGTACCAGTCTTTTGTGTCCTGAGCAAGACTTGGTGCTAATGAATAATCCAGAGTCCTTGGAGATGTCCAGCTCTGGCTTCCCTGTTTATCTCTTGACAAAGTTGAAAGGAAACCGTAGGCCGTGTAAAGTAACCCTGTGCAAATCTTTCCCGCAGGTCATATTCAAAGTGAAATGTGCAGCTGAGTTCAACAAGTACAAGTAAGTGCTGCTGTCCTGACCTTCCCTTCAAAGCTGCTGCCAGGGGAACTGGCTGCGGTGCTGGGAGTGGGAGGGTCAGGCCCCAAAGGCTGAACAGAGCTCTAATTCCATCCCTGCGCTCTGAGAAAGGAGCAGAGCTGTGCCTTGGAGCAGGACTGGGGGTGCCAGGAGAGCTCAGGCATCCCAGCTCCCCTGGGTGAACTCTTCAGGGTTCACTCCAAGCTGTCCCAGCCCGGGAAAGAAGTGCAGAACAAGGCTGGAGCAATGGGCGAGCCCCAGGTTTGTGCAGCCCAGGTGCTTCCCAGGGAAACCCGGAGTGGAAAATGCAAGCTCCAGTGGCTCTCAATAAAGGAGTTGCAGTGGTTGTGATGACTCATGGCTTATTGACTGGAGTTAATGCAGAGCTGGAGCAACACTTAAAATCTGCAAGATAAGAACCTGACTGTCAGAAGATGAGTCTTGTAACTCATGACTGCTTACGCTGCTCATGTGTTATGAGAGCAGCTCCAGCAAATCCTCTGCAGCCTTGGGCTGCCAATACAACCCCTGAAATTTGCTGGAACGGAGGTGCAGAATGAACCTGGGCTTGTCTCACTGACCGTTTTTCCTCCTCACCCCTCGCCATCTCTCCAGGGTCCTGTTGTACCTGGGCTCCATCCTCACCAGCCTCCTGTTCCTCGTCGTGAATTTAACCTGTGCTATGCTGATCCACGGCGAGGTCCCAGAGAAGCAGCTGAGGTGGACGGTCCTGGCCCGTGCCCTGGTCAACGACAGCCTCTTCATCCTCTGTGCCATCTCCCTGGCCTGCTGCATGTGCAAACTGGGAAAGATGTCTTCAGCCAACGTCTACCTCGAGTCCAAAGTGAGTGAATGCCTTGGGAATTCCCACTGGGACTGCTCAGCTGGAGCTGGGTGTGCTCACTCAGGGCAGCGCTGGCCTGGTGGCACCTGAGCTGCTCTTGCTCAAATTCTCCTTCCGGTGGGGAGGTGGCGACTCTTGGATTCACCAATTCCCACTCCTGCTGTGGGAATGATGTTTCCTGCATGTTTTAGGGGAATACTTTGTCTGCAGCTTTGGCATAACAGATTTATGAGCTGCTTCTGCTTTTTAGGCACAGAAAATCCCAGGTTTGCCTTGAAGAGAGGGCTCTCTAAGAGCAGCAGCTGCAGTTTTTGCTGTGCATTTTACCTGTGGCAGGTGTGTCATGCTTCCCTGCCAAGGGGATCCCCCAGAAATCCAGCTTTAGCTGGGCTCTGCTTGGGCAGGATGAGATGTCCTGGATGAAATGGGCATCTTGGAATGGGAGGAGAGGTTGCTGTAGGTCCCTGTCCCAAAGCAGGACAGGCGAGGGTCTGAACACACCCAGCTCTTTTCCAGCAGGTGGGAGAGTGGAAAAGCCACCAGCAGTGTGGCAGGAGGCTGCAGTCAGTGTCCACTTGAGTGCCTGCAAACATCTAGGGGAAAAACCAGAGCACCTGAGCTTAGCCAGTCGAAGCTGAGGCCTTCTGTGGGAGATGTCTGGCTCCTTAAGCAGCAGAGAGCATCGCTGGCTTCCCAGAATCCAGGATGTGTGGGCTGGGACTGGTGTCCTACCTGGCTCCTGTGACAGCTGTCCAGAGGCTGCAGGTTGCATCCAGATCTGCAGTGAGGCAGGAGCAGAGAACCTGCTCCCATCCCTGCTGGCCTGGGCCTGGTCTCCAGCTCTGACTGGCTCTGGACATTCATTAACTCACCCACTTCCCCCTGTGCAGGAACTTTCTCTCCTCACATGCCCGAGGCTGCCCCTGGGCTGTGTACAACGGGCTTCAGGGAAGCTCTCCACTTGGATACTCACCCTGGCTGTCTGCTGAAGGTCTCTGCCTCCCTCCCCTCCCTTGGGGCCATCCCCTGGTGTCGTGTGTGGGAAATTGCTGCAGAAACAGGGTGGGGATGAGCAGAAATGTTACACAGATGCCCCAGAACTCAAAGCCACGCAGCAAGGCCGGAGGCTGCTTCCTCCACACTGAAAGTGGGTAAGTTGGAGCCGTGGGAAAGGCTGGACTGCAGCCAGCTCCTGTCCTGTGGTCCTTGTGAGCTGGAGATTTGCTTCAGCAGCCTTTGTGCCTCCTTGTGCTGGCCTGAGCAGCATGGGCTCACCACCAGTGGCAGCAGGATGTGTTCTGGGCTTCGGTGCCGTCACTTGTCTGTTGGCACCTCTCTCCTGCTGACTGTCTCCAAGACGCTGTCCTGAGCTCCAAATCTGGGAAAAGAGAGCTGGGATGTGGAGCAGGCCAGTGAGATGAGCTTCCCCAGCAGATTCTCTGCTTAAACACAATGGCAGCTCAGGTGCTGAGGGGCGTTTGCTCCCCTCACTGGCTTGGTGCCTCTCAGCAGCCATTGAAGGGATTCGTGGATGGATTTAACAAAACCTGGTTTGTCCCAGAATCCCAGAATGGTTTGGGCTGGAAGGGAAATTAAAGATCATCCAGGTCCACCCCCTGCCGTGGGCAGGGACACCTTCCACTAGCCCAGGTTGCTCCAAGCCCCATCCAGCCTGGCCTGGGACACTTCCAGGGATCCAGGGGCAGCCACAGCTTCTCTGGGCACCCTGTGCCAGGGCCTCCCCACCCTCACAGCCAAGAATTCCTTCCCAATATCCCATCTATCCCTGCCCTCTGTCTGTTTGAAGCCATTCCCTTGTCCTGTCCCTCCAGGCTATTTTAAATGGTCTCTCCCCATCTTTCCTGTGGGCTCCCTTCAGGGATTCAAGCTCTGGATCTTTCTGCCCACCCCAAATATTTGGGCTTCTTTCCCAGACAAACCGTGTGTGCAATGCTGGGGTGCTGCAAGTGAAACACCTCTGCAGAGTCTGACGGGGTGTAAAGCAGAAGTGGATTTTCCTGGTGGTTGGTCATTGGCCTTGTGGAGATGCCCGGAGGAAGGCAGGGGGTGCAACAGCATCTCCCTGGACCCCCAGCTTGGAGCTGCTAAAGTCCTGCCAGTGACATTCCAGTGCCTCGGATCCTTCCCTGCTCCCAGGCAGCTCTGGCTGTGTGGCTCCTGCAATGAACTCATCACATGAGGAAGCTCTTACCCAGCTCTGAATATTTTAGCAACAACATACAAATGTTCTGGGTCATTCTTGCCTGCACAGCTGCTCATGCATTTAAGGGAACGGGGAAGAACATCACAGCTCTGTATTACAACTCTTTTTTATTTCTTCCTGTCCTAGGGAACATCTGTCTGCCAGGCTATTCTGGTGGGATCTGTAGTGGCCCTTCTGTACTCCTCAAGGGCTTGCTATAACCTGGTAGCTGTGGCCATATCTCCAGACAATGTTCCTGGTCCTTTTAACTATGGTTGGGACAACCTTTCAGACAAGGTGAGTGTGTGACTCCCAGTCCAGAGCCAGTGAAGTGAAATGCAGCCACTCCTGTGAGGGTGAAAAGGGGGCTCTGGGGGCGGGGGTGTCTGGGTAGCTGAACCCCCACATGAGCTGCCTTTCTGCTTCCAGAAGCTCTGCTTGCTCTCTCCAGCTGCTTCTTCAGGAAGGATTCCCTGTTGTGCTCTTCCCTCTCAGCCTGCCAACTCTTCTTTAGAGGGAGAGGAGGGACAACTCAACTAGAGCAGAACAGCAATGCTTAATCAGGCGTGGCAGTGTGTGAGGGAGAGCCACTGGTGTGGGGAGCGAGCTCCCAGTGCCCTGGTAGCACACTCTGAGCAGAACCAGCTCACCCAAACCAGCAGCAGCAGCCAGGTGAAGGTCACTGTGCTGCTTTAGGGACTCCTGCCTTCGAAGGGTTTCTCTGCACTCCCAGTTCCAGCTTTTGGGAGCTCTGTGGGTGGCTGGGATGACACAGACCCCTCTGCCTTGTGCCCACAGGTGCACGTGGAGGTGAGCAGCGAGGAGTATGTGGTGTTTGGAGTGGTCCTGTTCCTCTGGGAGCTGGTGCCGACCACTTTCGTGGTGCTGTTCTTCCGCGCTCAGAGACTGAGCCAGAACCTGGTAGGCCTGGGCGCGTCCCCCTGCGCTGGGAGGAGCCTCTGGGTAATTGCTGGGAGTGTTTTGCTTCTGGCCTAACTCCTTTCTCCTTGGCAGACTCCAGCAGGGATGGTCAACAGCCACAGCTACAGCTCCAGGGCCTATTTCTTCGACAATCCGAGGCGCTACGACAGCGACGATGACTTGTCACGGCTCGGGGCCAGGGAAGGAGGGTGAGTAAGGGTTGTGCTGCTGCTCTGCTGCCCTCTGGGGAAGCAACGGAGCTCCTTGGCTTCTGCTCCTAGGAAAAATTTTGATGGAAGAGGCAGCTTGGGCAAGGTGGATGGGGCAGGGAGGCTCTGACAGAGCTTTTGTTCCCTTCTGCAGCTCACAAGGAGCTGTTTTTATTGGGAGGAAGTGACCGGCTCAGAGAGGTGGATGTGGATGGTGCTCACAGGTAGTGACTGCAGACAGGAGACCTCATCCAGGAGGGCTGGGATCTATTTCAGATGGCTCTGAAATGATCTCCAGAGGGGTTTCTCAGCTGGGAAATGAGAGCTGGTGAAGTCCTGGGTGGGGAGTTGGGACAAAACTCTGCAGGAACCTTTGGTGTGGGGGAGAATGGTCAGGGATCCCCAGCAAAACTCTGCAGGGCATCCTGGCAGCCATGTCACCCATCATCGTGGAATCATGGAGTGGTTTGGGCTGGAAGGGACCTTAGAGCCCATCTTGTTCTACCCCCTGCCATGGGCAGGGACACCTCTCACTGCACCAGGTTGCTCCAAGCCTCGTCCAGCCTGGCTTGGAACACTTTGCTTCCTTTCCACTTCACTTCCAAGTCCCTCGCTTGCTGCCCAGGGGTGTCATGAGCAGCTCAGAGGTTCTGGCTCTCCTTGACCAGTGCTGTGGGGCCTGGTGCTCTTGTCCTTGGAGCTGCCTCATCAAAGCCAAGTTCCCCGGAGCTATTGTGCCTTCAAACCTCGACACCCTGACCAGTGCTGGGGGCAGAAGTCTGGAGGAGCCAAATTACTCATCCCTAAAAGTCCACGCCTGTTTTTTTTCTGTCTCTCCTGCAGCTTGGCCACCCCTCAGCCTGTTTTTTCTGTCTCTCCTGCAGCTTGGCCACCCCTCAGCCTGTTTTTTCTGTCTCTCCTGCAGCTTGGCCACCCCTCAGTGCTCGGGCTGCTACGGCTCCCTGGCCGGCACCGACAGCGGGAGCGCCGCGGACAGCGCGCCCTTGCTCTGCGCCGCCGGCGGCTCGGAGCCCAACCACCACCACAGCTCCCACCCTGCCCCACAGAACTGAGGAGGCTCCCTCTCTTCCCAGAGTGGCACTCGTGTATAGGATTGTAACCTGGTTTTCCTCTTTTCCTCCTCTCCCCCTGAAGCATCTAACTCATGACACAAACATTCCACTACCTGCCGCAGCTGCGCGCGGGACTGAGCCCAGGGCTGCAGGCAGTTAAGTCAGAGAACTGTGACTTTAAGGTACCATGTAGCAAAGTGAAGCTGAACTTTCTGGAAGCTTTTTTTTTTTTTTTTCCTTGGTCTGGTCTTCAAGATGTTGGCAGCTAAATGCACCAGAGCTTCCTCACTAGAAAAGAAACATCAAATGCATATTTGCACTTTTATCTGCACACTTGGAAGGAACGAATCTTGCTCGGGCTGTGCTTGGCCTGAGACTGTTCTAGTTACTCTTTTAATTGCACATCCAGAGCTGGGAGAGTCACTGTCTTCCTGCAAAGACGTGTTCCCTGAAGGACTCTGCATCCTGCCTCCCTGGGAGCGGGGAGCTCTGTCCGGGCAGGGCCCCCGGCGCTGGATGCTGGAGTTTACTGTGCCATATTCCCACCTGGCAGGGCTGGGTGAGGCCTCGGGGCTCGGGGGGGGAGTCTTGCTCTGCCTGCTGGTCCCACCTGGCTGCTGCCCTGTCCTACCTGGGCCCGTGGCTCAGAGCTGAGTGAGGTCAGCGTTCCTGCTGGCCTTGTGACCGCCCTGCTGGCCCCTGGCAGAGGGACAGGGCTGGCCTTTCCCTGCAGGGCGAGGCTGGAGCTGGCTCAGCAGGAGTGCGTGTGCAGGAATGTGTGTGAATCCAGGGCTGCCACCCCTGCCGGGTGCTGGCCCTGCTCCCCCCTCCTCGTTGCCCACAGTGGGGCTGCCCTCATCCCCCTCAGTATTAAAATTGCATTTAGCAGATAACCAAGAGTTTTAACCTGAAGTGAATGTGAACTGCTGGGTCCCCACTGAGGTGCAGGGGGTGCGTGGCTGCCTGTGGAACGTTGCTGTTGCGGAGGGAAGGGGCAAGATCTGCTCCCCGGGCTCCTTGCTCTGGCCTCCCACTGCCCCCAGAGCTGTGGAGTGCACAGGGGGAAAGTGCTGGGTCAGGCTGGGAGAGGTCCCTCTGTCTTTACTTAACCAAAATAGCCAAGTTTGACCTGGCCTGGGCTCTTGGAGATGAGGCTTGGTGTTATTCCTGGCTTGTCCCTGAGCCAGCCGCGGGGATGAGCGGAGCAGCTTTGGATGAAGGCGCTGGTGCAGGGAGGGAGCTGCTCTGACCGTGGGGCCAATCCACCCTGGGACTGCTTTTAACCTGCCCCGTGCTGCTCCAGCCCCGGTGTGACACTGGGGGACAGGGAATGCTGTGCTGGGACGACAGCCTGGGAGCTGGAGGGACCCGGGGCAGCCTCAGTGGTGAGAGCTGTGCGTGAGAGAAACCCCAAGCCCGGGGCAGCCCCGGCCTCTCCTCCCCAGCCCGGCCCCGCTCAGCCCTGGGGCTTTGCTGAGCTCGGTGTCACTTGTCCCACTGCCCACACCCCGGCCCTGCGCTCTCCCTGCTCACCTCCCGCACTCGTGTTGGCCCAAAAAAGCAGCAAGTCCTGCTTCTTTTTTTGGAGAAGGCCAAGGTGGCAACTCTCAGCACATCCCTTGCTCGAGTCCCTGCCCCAGAGCTCCACCCCGGCTGCTCCCCTGTCTCCTGGCAGGAACAGGTCGCTCCATCTCCATCCCCGCTTGGCTTATGGCGAAGCTGGTGAAGGGCCAGGCACTGTGCCACCCTTCCTCCTGCTCCCATAAGTCTCCAAAGACAGCAAGTGACACTCGTGGCCCCTGTTCTTGCTTAAATTCCAAAGCACTAGGAGCACTTTAAGTTTTACTTTGGAGGGAAAGGAGTGTAGTGCAAA
>VZTD01004966.1:211724-232580 GCA_013397725.1 Rhagologus leucostigma | reverse complement strand
GGGAAAGGAGTGTAGTGCAAAAAAAAAAAAAAAAAAAAAAATTAAAAATACTACAAAATCCAAGGGCTACAGGCTCATTGTTCCTCTTGCACTGAAGCACACACCCACACTATGATCTTCCTGGGTTTGGGAGGGCAGGTCAGGGCAGCGAGCCTCGTTGCTGATGGACCCCTGAGCGACTGGCCAAGCGTTTGGGTTTTACTCCTTTGTCCAGTGGATTCTGAACTGACCGCTCCTCCTGGGGCCGGTCCCGTGTTTTACTGAAGTAATTTATAGCTGAGAAGTTACAATGACTTTTTTAATGCATAGTTGCCTTTCATTAAACTTTCTTTTGGGTTTTTTTGGGGGGGTTTTTTGGTTGGTTTTTTTTTTTTGGTATGGTTTAACAGTGTTCTGGCTTTGCAGGCGGGCAGCAGCTGCTGCCCCGGGAGCTGTGGCCAATGAATGTACCTATTTGTTCTTCACTAAACTGTAACCAAGCACTACTCTGTTGAAATAAATTAAAAAAAAAAGGACTTTCTGTGCTGGGATGGCTCCCAGGGTGACCCAGCCAGCTCCAGGTGTGGCCCTGTGGTCCCCTGTGCCCTGCCAGGACCTGGCACATCCGACTGCTCTGCTGCCACAGGGTTGGGAGCTCTGTGGGATGGGCTCTGAGTGTGGTGGCACAGGGGGTTTGTCCTCTGGTGTTTCTCTGGCTGCAGCCCCGAGGGATGCTGTGTCCCCAGGGAACGACTGGAGCTGTGTTGGAGGGGGTTTAGGTTGGATTTCAGGAAAAGGTTCTTCCCCCAGAGGGTGCTGGGCACTGCCCAGGCTCCCCAGGGAATGGGCACAGCCCCGAGGCTGCCAGAGCTCCAGGAGCGTTTGGACAGCGCTGCCAGGGGTGCCGAGGGTGGGGGTGTTGGGGTGTCTGTGCAGGGACAGGGGCTGGGTTCCATGATCCCTGTGGGTCCCTTCCAGCTCAGGACATTCCCTGATGCTGTGTCTCCATCGTGTGAGGTATGATGTGCTCAAAGCAGCTCCCAGGGCTGGTCAGAGACACTTCTGGCCACGGGCTGGGCTTTGTCCTTTCCTAGGACGGGATCCCCAAAGCCCCAGCTCCAGACCTGGAGCTTCCCTTGCTCCTTGCCCAGGTTTATCCACATCCACACGGCCTCGAGCCAAACAGCAGCAGCTCTGCTGGGGCACACGCTGCCTCTTCCCGCTCTTCCCACATTCCAGGGTGGAGAGCAGAGGGGTTTCCACACAGATCCAGGCTCGGGGGGATCTGATTTCCAGCAGCACTGCCCACACTCGAGCCTGCCCTTTGTCCCTGTTGCAGTGTTGGATGTTGGATGGTGCAGTTGGGGGCTGGCTGGAAGCAGGAACAGGGGCTCTCACCCCTTATGGCTATGGGGGATCCAGGGGCTGTGCCCACCCCAGGAGGGACCCTCTGCCCTTTCCCAGCAGCTCTGCCCCACTGCTTGTCCTTGCAGCAGCAGAATTGCCCCGTGCCTGGCACATCCTTTCCCATTTTAGCCCTGCCTCCAGGGAGCAGATCCCAAAAGAGGCCAAACCCACTTGCACAGGCTGGGAGGGGCAGGAAGGCCGGGAGAAGGCTGGGATTGGGGTCCTGGCAGCAGCTGCTGCCCCATGGACACTCGGGCACAGCTGATGGGTTCCGCTTTCCCTGAGCCAGGAATGGCAGCCTCCAGGTGCCACACGGAAAGAGGTGGGGTTCCTCCAGCGGGATCCTTCTTGGTGCATCTTCCCAGCCTTCAGCGGGTGCAAGGAGCACCAGGAACTGCCTGTTCCCACAAGAACGTTTCCCAAAGAAGAGGAATTCACCTTGGGACAGCAGCAGCTCCTACAATCCCTTGAAGTTGTTTTTTCCATGCAGCAGGAAGTTGGTGCAGGCACACTGTGAGTGAGGGGCTGGTTGGAATCATGGAGCAGACAAGGAATTTCCCCCAAATTTATTCAATGGCACAGTTCTTGCCCTACCTCCACAGCTTCCAAAGGCAAGGCCATGGGTCTGATCCATCCAAATAGCACACAAATATTTCAAAGAGTTATTCCAAATGATCTTCCAATATATAAAATAAAATTTACATATAGTCCCCACTTTTATACAAAAAAAAAAATAGCTTTTTTTTCTTCCCCTTGTACAAAATATCTCCTCAGCAGGTTACAGACAATCAGCTGGGAACAGGAGGCCCAGCGAGTGGTTTCCATGGTTTAAGTCGGAGCGTGATGGAACGATGGTGTTTGTCCACAAGTCTCTCTTTCTCCACTGAATTCACTGCATGTTTTGTAAGATATTCCTGAAGTTTTCCAGTTCTTTCACGCTGGTTGAAACCCTGTGGGCCAGGAGAGCAAAAGGGAAACGTTACAGCAACATCCATGTCGTGGATTATTTAAAATCCGGGAGAAAGGGGCTGTACCAAGCAAAGCTTCAAGCAGCTCTTGGGAAGAGAGGATTTGGAATTCCAGCTAAATTAGGTTGAGGTTACAGCCAGGCCCCTCACTAATTCCCCTGCCTCTTTTTAAAGCAAACACTGGGAATCACAGTGGAACAGGATGTTAAAGAACTCATCCTTGGAAAAACCTGTTTGCCAGAAACTCCTGGTCTCTCGACATCACAAGGAGCTCATGTATAACCAGAGTGTCCTGAAATCTCCTCCTCAAGGCCTCATTATCCTCCTTTTCTGCAAAAAACTCTTCATCCAGCTCTCCTCAGGGGCTGCACCGTTAAATTCAATCATGGCAAACACATCTAGGAATGAACTGGTGGAAGGGAACAACCTGCAGGACAGGCCTAAGGAAAGCAGCCCTTGCCTGGGACAATGTGCTCCAAGAAAAGAGTCACACAGTCCCTTAAAAATGATGAAATTCTTTGTATCTTAACACAAATATTTCCTTGAGTTCCTCACAGAAATGTAGAGTATAAGGAATACTTTAAAATTATCCCAACTCTTGCACTCCATATCAACACCACCTGGTATCAGACTATGACAAGAGCAAGAGTCCCCACCAAAACTGCTGAGAAGTGACTGAAATGAGAGCTGAAACTGGAGATAACACAGCAACTCGTGCAAAAGTAGAGGGCAAAGTCTCAAAGTCACCTTCCAAAGGCATTAAATAAGGCCACAATTTCTTGTCTGGTCAGCTGGAATCCATAGGAAGGGCCGCTCTCGGGAATCTTTTCGATGAGGTTCTCTGAGAAGAGGATCTTCAGCGCTGTGCCCAAGCCCTGTGTCTGTGCAGGGATCAAACAGGATCATTGAGCAGCAGCTTCAAACCTCCCTCCACCTGGGCAACAGCATCTTAACAGGGAAAGAGGATTTCACTTAACCCAGGCTCCGCACCCCCTTCCCTCTTGGGTTATCCCAGTTTCCAGGCCGAGCAAGCTGGGATCAGCTGCTTCCTGCTGCCTGCACAGGTAAGGAATCCAGCATCCAGAGCTGCATCCAGGAGCTGACTGGTACCCAAGGTCCACATCCACGCCAGTCCCAGCACCAGGTGCTCCCAGACACTGCTGACAAATCTCACCTGCAACTTCCCCCACAGCCGACACTTGAAGCAGCCAACACAGTCCATGATCCTGGAAATATTCTTAAAGTGCAGCCTAAATTCCTCCTGGGGGAAAAAAACATTCATGTTGGTCATGGTTATGCACTAATTAGGGCTCCTTCCAGGTATTAATCCAAATTAATCCTGGAATTCAGCAGGACTGAGGTAGGGAAAAGCCTCCTGCAGTGGGGTCCTTGGCGGGAATTACCTTTAGTTTAGCAGCTTCCTTTTTCTTCCCTGCAAAGAAGGAGTTTTCATCGAAATGCAGCGGGAAGGACCTGGAAGGGAATGAAGAGTTTGATTTCTGCCCAGGTTGGTTGGATGGCTGCAGCCAGGGGTGGGGATAAACACAGGTGGGAGCCACTGGGCATCTCCAGACGTGTTCTAATCTTGCATCCAACCCCAAGGAATGGAATGAGATGATTTAAGGTCCCTTCCAACCCAAACCACTCTGGGATTCTATTATCTCCTCCAATTTGAGCTGGCATCTCACCTTGGAGACACTGTTAGCCCTTGCTCGATGGTTTTTAAGCAATTTCAGTGTTTTCTGACAGACAGAAGCACAGGAGGGTGACAAGATAAATCAAACACTGGCCACTTTAGGAGACACCCTTTTCTGTCTGGTTCCAGTATCTTCCATTCCTTTTACTCCAAACCCCATCCAACAGCCCAAACATCTGTTACCAAGATATTTAGGATGTTTTTCTAGTCTCAAACACGAAGCCAGGCCTGGTATCCCACAGATGAGTCACACAGGTAGCCAATTTTAGGGCTGACACGTAGGCAGTTATTAAATTCAATTCTGCTAAATCCAAAAGGCAGCCGAGGCTATTAAACTGTGGGACTAATTACCCAAATTCTGCAATTTGCATACAGATATTCATATGTTCCCAGCAAAACTGCACTCCTGGTACTATGTCCCTGCTCATTGCAAGGGGGCTGCACTGGATGACCTTAAAAAGGTTTTTTCCACCCCAAACCATTCCAAGTTTCTATGATTCTACTGCACAAATCACTCCAGGAAAGAACCCAGAACCTGCCTTTCTAGGAGCTTTACGTGACAGGTTAAGCGCACTCAAGAGACGTTGCCAGAGCCACTGTCCCCAGGTACTGAGTGCAATTACTTGGCCAGATGGAGGATTTCCAGCAGCAGGTGTTTCATTTCTGCATCCTGGCTTTTATTCCCGGTGTACAGCTGGAAACCCGGGCGCTCGAAGAAGGGCAGCACTTTGGAGAGGGCCCTCAGCTCGATCAGGTAGAGAAAATAGAGGTTCTTGAGTCTTCTGGGCCCTTCCCCTCTGGTGAGGACTTCATCAAATCTCTGCTGGAACTCCGTGACGTTGGGGCCCCACTTCTTCTCCGACCACGTATCTGAAGACAGGAAAAAACCCCCACGACGTGAGGTGGAGGGGTTTAGTTCTGGTTCATCTCGTCCCTCCAGGGAAAGGGTGAAATGGGATTCCAGGCAGGGAGATCCCAGCTCTTCCAAGCCACTCACCCAAAACCACAGAATCATTAAGGTTGGAAGAGACCTCCAAGATCATTGAGTCCAACCTTTGAGTGCCACATCCAGTCATTCCTTGAACCTCCAGGGATGGTGATTCCATCACTTCCCTGGGAAGCCCCTTCCAATGCCTGAAAACCCTTCCAGTGAAGAAATTTTGCCTGAAAATTGTCCAAGGGAGCCATGATTTTAACCCAACTCAACCCCCAGCAAACACAAAACTCCTGGAGACTTTTCTCAGGTGGTTCCTGAGTCTTCCTAACGAACAGGGACACCTTAAGAGAATTCCTGATGATATGGAAAAGCAAGAGCGGAGGAGACTGGCCTCTATTTTCCATTTTCAAGCCCACAAAGGATATTTCTGTTGCCCATCCTACCATGTATTTAAGGTTATTATATAAAATAAGTAGTGGAAGATGTAAAAGTCAGACCAAGGTGATGCTGCAGCCCCAACTCATCTCTTGCCTCTGATGTTTCCCATATTATCCCATCTCCCAACTCCAACGTGGCCTAACTCACATCGAGGTGAGGCCCACGTGGGCTGTGGAGACTTAAATACAATTATTTGGCTAAATCTAATTGACTTGCCCAAATTCCAACAGCTATCACCTTGATTTTCAAGCCCAAGGTTGAAATTGGGATTCCTGAGACAGCTACTTATGGACCAAAGCACAGGAAGGAAATGGAAATGGAAGTGAAAATGGAAATGGAAGTGGAAATGGAAGTGGAAATGGAAGTGGATCAGTGGCCTTGGGAAAGCCCAGCCGAGCATCTCCCAGTCCAGGTGAGGTTATTGCTGAACTGACCATCACAAAACCAGGCTGGGAAGGGACAGCCTCGATCCACACTTAGAAACCCACTCCAAAATAACCCTGGAGGAAGAACAGAGGGAATATGTGCTGGAAGTCCTGGTACAGAGCACAGCTCAGCCCCTGTCAGACCTGGGGGCTATGTGGCAACTGCATCCCTAATCCTGTTGCACAAGCTGGGTGCTGGGAAGAGCACAAATAGGCCTGAATCTTGCTGGAACAGGCTCCAACCAGCATTTAGCAGAGCCATGGAAGTGTCAGCTTCGGGGTGAGGCAGGAAAGCTGGGGCAGGAAGCAGGATTTACCTTGCAGGAGGTACCTGGCACTCAGGTGGATGTTGATGCTGGCGTGGAGACCAGAGATGAGCCTGTAGAAAGCTCTTTTCTCCACACAGACCCCTGCAAAGGAAAGGGCAGCCTGAGACACTGAAAGCACCCACTGGATTTCCAGTTCTCCTGGCTGTGAGGCAGGAATCCAATCCCACTGAGTGTGGCCACCAATCCCACCCACTCCCTGGCCATTTCGTGTCCATCCTAGGAAGAGCAACCACGTTCAGACCAAGGATTACCTTTGAGCCACTTGTAAAATGTCTGCCCTGGAAAGAAAGGAGAACACAGCAGTGAGGGTACAGCCCAAGCCTGATGCCCTGAATCCACCTCCCAGGCCGGCCCCAGAGGATCCTCTGCCCACTCCAGTTTGCAGAAATTGGGAAAGGAGCATTAAAAGAGCATGAGAAGAGTTTTCCTGCCCACCCTTGTGACTGATGCTTCTCTAACACGGCGTGGCAGCTGCTCAAAACAGCACGTGGGCTTTCCCCAAGGGGCTGGGGGGGCAGAACAGCACAGTGCTGGGAAAAACAAGGATCAGGGATTGCTTTCCTCTTCTGGGCAGAGTGGGGAGAGGGATATTTTTATAAAACAAACAAACCAGCCAACCAAAAAACCACAGAGTGCAGCCGAGCGTGTAGAATCCCACGAGTCAGGGTTTCACTATCCCTGCTCTGTGCTCGGAAGCGATCTGGAGATCGGGATTTGGGGATGGTTTGGACACAAAAAGATGCTGTGGGGAATGGAAACTCCAGGGAACAGCCCTTCCCAGGGCCCGAGGGAGTTTGGCACCCAGCTCCTACAGCTTCCAGAGGCTGTTGGGATTATGAGTCTGTTCAAAGCTTCCTCAGCAATAAGCACTGAAAAAAAACCCCAGAACAATTCCTGTTCCCAAAGGCTTCCCACTGTTCAGTGACTGCCTTCAAACAGGGCTTGTGCTCTTGCAAAAATGCTGGTGGACTTTTTAAGCCCTTCACATGAGGATGGGCTGAGATAGGGAACTCATAGGGATCTCTGCACAGGGTCCTCTTTGCTCAGGTCAGCAGGGACAGGAGCCAGGGAACGGCTGGAGCTGTGCCAGGGGGGTTTAGGGTGGATTTCAGGAGCAGGCTCTTCCCCCAGAGGGTGCTGGGCACTGCCCAGGCTCCCCAGGGAATGGGCACGGCCCCGAGGCTGCCCGCGCTCCAGGAGCGTTTGGACAGCGCTGCCAGGGATGCCCAGGGTGGGGGTGTTGGGTTGTCTGGGCAGGGCCAGGAGTTGGACTCCATGATCCTTGTGATCCCACTCAGGATATTCTATGATTCCGTGACTCTAATTTCTGGTTTGCCTGATTAAGAATTTTGCCAACCAGGTGCATTATCTAATGGCACAGCTTGTGACAGCAGGATAAAGACACCCCATTTGTTTCTGTTATCAGTAAAAACAAACGGTGCCACTCACCTCCGTCGTCTCCTGGTGGAAAAAAGCACAAATAGTGGAGGGAGAGAGAGAAAAAGAGGATAAAAAAATTACACAGAACCAAAATTAAGCTCCAAATCACAAGCACCGCTCTGTTCACCTGCTCTGACAACCTCCAGGGAGGTTTAGAAATGTTCTGAACACAGAAAACTCCAAGTGCAGCAGTGAGGACACCGGATGAGCAATTTGCTGAGTAACCTGACCAGTGCAGGAGGGATCAATATTTGCAAAGGAAGTAAAACCTGCTATTTCCAGGGCCGTTGGACATCCCCTTCAGCAGGAGAAGAGAAGAGCCACTCCTTCGCATCAGGGCCAAAGGAGGGGGGTAAACACCTCAATAATTCAGAGGAAAATGAGGAGATCATGGCAGAGAGTACTGCTGGAGGCTGATGATGTTCTGATGTTTCCAAACCCCTTCCCTACTTTCATTTACACTGCCTGGCCTTGGCTCTAGGGCAGAGCTTCTCCTCCTGGGCGGTTTCCTTCCATCCCAGCCAGGTTCTCCTTTCAATCCGTCACAGATGGTTTGGCACTGCCAAACCAGGGACCCAGGGAGAGCTCAGGGGTCAGCCCTGCTCCCAGTGCCTCCAAAACTCACGTTTTTTTCCAGGACTGGAAGATCAGACATTCTTTTTCCACAAGGGATGCTAGAAAAACCCACTTCCAGGTGCCATGAAATTCTACACTTGGTCAAGAGCTACAGGATATTTCTCATCCAGCAGGGGAAGGAGCCCAGAGAACATTTACCGTTCCTGGAGCTGGGATCAGTTCACTACTAACCCACTCAGTGAGATAAATAAATGACTCACCTCTGCCAGATGCCAAAGGTCTTTTTACATTCTGAGGCCTAGGAGGGGGAAAAAAATATCATTTAAATAAGATATGTAAATAAGTTACTGTCTCCTTGTGTGCACAGAGCAGAGCAGAAGTAGCTACTTCTGCAGTCAAACAGCCTGAGGGGATCTAAAAACCCCTTCCATGCTTTAGCTTTGCTCAGGAAGGGGGAGGATAGAGCAACATGTGATTTCTGCGGGGTTTTGGTGGTGTTTTCTTCTTTTTTTTAGATAAAACAGGCAGGAAAACTCCAAGTGTCTTCCTTTGGGACAGCCACATGACTTGTCCCTGGCGGATCCCACCCTGGCACAGGAACTGGAGCCAAGACAGGAGGATGAGGATTCATTTCTGCCCCTCTGCAGAAATCAGCACCCTCAGGCTCGTGGGAACTTGTCCCCCCAGAGCACCTACTTGAAGCAGTTTTCTTCATAAATACTGTTCCAAATTTTCCAGGCATCCGGCCCCTTGTAGCCAGTGTAACGTTCTGGATTCAGGAGCAAATCCACGTACTCAGCATCAGGAGAATGGATGTCTGTGAAGCAAAGTGCTGGGTCAGTGACAAGGATTTTCTGAGGGAAAATGACATTTCCCAAGGCTGATCCAGCCACCTCTTCCCCGCCTTGCTGAACACAGCAAGGCCCTGAGCAGCAAGGAAGCTTTATCAGGAATATTTGTGTATTATTTTCAAAATACTGAGGTCAGGAGGGTGGAAAAGAGCAGCAATGCTATTTATGATCCAAGTCTGCTAAAATTAATTACACTTTGGCCTGGAAATTGGGGCTGTTCAGTCTGGAGAAGACGAGGTTGTGTAAAGACCTCACAGCAACATCCCAGGATCTGAAGGGAGGCCAGAGAGGAGCTCTGCCTCAGGAACTGCAGGGATAGGACAAGGGGGAATGGCTTCCCTGTGCAAGAGGAGAAATTTAGGTTGGATACTGGGAAGGAATTCTCGGCTGTGAGGGTGGGGAGGCCCTGGCCCAGGGTGCCCAGAGAAGCTGTGGCTGCCCCTGGATCCCTGGAAGTG
The DNA here is from genome assembly GCA_013397725.1 of Rhagologus leucostigma. Classification (NCBI taxonomy): domain Eukaryota; kingdom Metazoa; phylum Chordata; class Aves; order Passeriformes; genus Rhagologus; species Rhagologus leucostigma. Next base: position 223,076 of record VZTD01004966.1, on the reverse strand, counting down.
TCCAAGGCCAGGCTGGATGGGGCTTGGAGCAACCTGGGATAGGGGAAGTGTGCCTGCCCATGGCAAGGGGTGGGACTGGATGAGCTTTAAAGTCCCTTCCAAGCCAAACCATTCCATGATTTTAAGTTCTGCAGAAGTGCTTAAATCCCATTCCAAGCCTTGCCAGCTCTCCCAGGTGCCCGTACCATCAGCCTCACAGAAGCTGTCCGAGGAGTCGTCGTGCTGTGTCCACTGCAGCACTGCCTCCCGGGTTTCCTTGCTGCCAAAAAAAGTGGGGAGAGAGTCTCAGAGAGAGAGCAGTGATCCCAGCTTTCCTTCAAGACAAGGAAGGATTATGGAAAAAGAAGTCAAACCTCAAAGAGTCATCAACAGCTCCGAGTCTCTTGGCTTCTTCACATTCTTCGGCGAGGTTATTGGCTTCTTCTGAGTACTGGGTTGGAAAGCAAAGGGGTGGGGAGGGATGAGGATTAAAAAGGAATTATTTTTTTTCGGCTCTTTCGATTCTGCCTTTAATGCACTATCCAGGTTAAGCCCCAGGAACCCTCTCATGATTCACCCCACCCTGTGTTTCCACAGGATGTCTGCAGATATCCAAAGGCTTATGCAGCACTGACGAGTCTTGCAGGGACTCGGGGCAGCCTCTGGCACTGCCACGGCAGCTTTGTGTGCCTGGTGACACCTGCTCTTGGAGAGATGTCAGGAATACCTGGCTCCAGGACAGCCACCTCAGAGGCTCTGTGGCATCCCAAGCACTTGAAGAGGGTAAAAATTGAGGCACAAAGAGAATACGGACAAATATTGACCCTTGCTCAAATCCTGGGGGCAGTTTTGAGCCCCTCACGACAAAAAAGACTTTGAGGGGCTGGAGTGTGTCCAGTGAACGGAGCTGGGGAAGGGTCTGGAGTGCCAGGAGCAGCTGAGGGAGCTGGGACAGGGGCTCAGCCTGGAGCAAAGGAGGCTCAGGGGGGACTTTCTCACTCTCTGCATCTCCCTGACAGGAGCGTGCTGCCAGAGGAGATTGGGCTCTGCTCCTAGGGAACAAGGGAAACGGCCTCAAGTTGTGCCAGGGGAGGTTTAGACTGGATATGAGGGAAAATTTCTTCATGGAAAGGGTTGTCAGGCATTAGAAGGAGCTGCCCAGGGTGGTGGTGGAGTCCCCATCCCTGGAAGTGATCAAAAACCACGTGGTTGTGGCACTTGAGGACATGGGTTAGTGATGAACATGGGGTGGTGGGGTGACAGTCGGAATCGATGATCTTAAAAGCTCTTTTCCAACCTTACCAGTTCTATGGCACAAAACTGGAGCACAAAATAAACCTCATCCTTTTGTGCTCAAACACACCCACCTTGTAACTTCCAGATCGGATTCCATCAGGGACTTCATCCTGAAAGACAACACGAAGCACGTGCCACGTGTGGGGCTGACGAGACCTTTCAGCCCCATCTTTGGGAAAGGTTTGGGACGTCACCACAGCTGCTGGAGGTCAGAAGGTGACCAAAGCACTCAGCCCAAGCTTACAACACGTCCAACTCCTCACTCCTCCCCAGACCAAGGAAAAGCAATATTCCTAGTGGTTTATTTCCATTTTTTTTTTTGCAAGATTCCTCTTCCCCAAAGGTCTGCAGCCTTCCACGGCTGCTACATCAGGTCCTGCTTTGCTCATCCAAGTTGGGAAAGCCAACACAAACTCCAGAGGAGCTGGAGTTGCCTCTGGCCAGCCCAGGTCTGGCATCACCTTCCTGGCAGGAGCCCAGGTGCCTCTGCAGATGTTGCATCTACCAGCCCCTGATCCATGACACTCCAAACTTCCCTCTGACCATTCCATCATGGAATGCCAGCCCCACACAACCAGACCCTAAATTCTCCTCAACTTCCATTTTCTCCAGGAGCAGGAAGGCAATAAAACCACTTCTACACTGCAGGAGCAAGTACTATGATGGCAAGGAGCAGCAGAAGAAAAAAATTAAGCAATAGGAGGTGTTTTTATTGATTTCAGGATGAAATGGACCCAAATCAAAATAATTAAGAACAGGAGGGACAGTCAGTTCCTAAAATAAGAACAACTTTTGGCTAAAACTTAGGCAACTGTAACAAAACTCCATCGCATTAATCATAATCAGTACTAAAAAGAGAGTTTTTAAGGGAAAAAAAAAATATTTAAACAACATTTAGGGTTATTTTGAGGTGAAAAAAAATCATCATTCCATTTCAGAACCCAAGAGTGAGGGAGTCAGACAGTCTGTGCTGGCTGTCAACACCAAAACATGAAATGTCCCCAGAGGGACCACCAGCCACCAAGCTGTGATTGCCTCACCTTCTCACCCCCTTCTTTTTGGGCAGTCAGGATGTTCTCTTAGAGCTGAGGGAACAAAACCCTTTTGTTCAGGATACAGGGACAAGAGTGGGAAATAGGATGCTGAAAGGGCCATTTCTCCTAAAACAAGAGGGCTGGAAAGCTCTTCGTCAAATTCATCAGCCGAAACTACAACACAGTGCAGCTCATGGGGCAACAGGGTAAAATTCTGTCAATTAAACACAAAAACAATAATGGAATTGCCCTAAAAATTCTTACTAATGGAAAAAATAAAAGCGGGACCAGGAGAAGTTTTTGGCTGTTGGCAGAGGGTCAGCTATTAAAACCCCAGCTGGTCTTGAAACTTTCAGAATTCAGTATTTTGGCCTTTCTTATGGCCACCAGTGTTGCTGCACCCATGAAAGCTCCATCAGAGCCACAGTTTTGCTGCACCTAAAATAACAAGATGCAGTCACTTGTCTGCTGTTTCCCCTCGGTCTGCAAAAGTTAAACACAAACAAAGAGATGTAGAAGAATGGATTTGGCACTTACAGAGGGGCAGGGCTGTACAGCACAGTCTCTCATTCCACAGTGGCTGTTGTCATCCCAGAAAGGACAAGGTTTCTGTAGGTTTACCTGCAAATAACACATCAGCCTATGAAATAACACGGCTCCTCCATGCAGCCAAGCCAACCTTCCACTCCCCAGTTCTCCAACAGAAATCCATGTTCTGCACTTGTTTGTCGCCACACCAACAATTCCTTGGTGACCCAGACTGATGGCATCACTCATATCCTTGTTATCAGCACAGGTTATCCTTTTAATCCTTTTAATCTTTGCTTGGATCTTTCTGCTGGTGCTTTCCCACACACACATTTCCATAATTCCAAAATGTTCTGAGGGCCAGAGCTCCCTCTGCTCTGGAGCCAGGCTGGGAGAGCTGGGGGTGCTCACCTGGAGAAGGGAAGGCTCCAGGGAGAGCTCAGAGCCCCTTGCAGGGCCTAAAGGGGCTCCAGGAGAGCTGGAGAGGGACTGGGGACAAGGGATGGAGGGACAGGACACAAGGAATGGCTTCCCACTGCCAGAGGGCAGGGATGGATGGGATATTGGGAAGGAATTCTTGGCTGTGAGGGTGGTGAGGCCCTGGCACGGGGTGCCCAGAGAAGCTGTGGCTGCCCCCGGATCCCTGGCAGTGTCCAAGGCCAGGCTGGACAGGGCTTGGAGCAACCTGGGATAGTGGAAGGTGTCCCTGCCCATGGCAGGGGGTGGAATGGGAGGAGTTTTAAGGTCTCTTCCATCCCAAACCTTTCTGGAATTCCAGGACTCTATGCTTCTTTCAGAGCAATCTCAGTATTTCTCTTACAAATCCCAACCCTGGAAGGGGAAAGGACACGAGCTTCTTGAACAAATCCCAATCTTTCTCCTCCGTGACTTGGTATCAAGTATCACTCTTCCAAAACAATTAACATTTAACAAGATCTGGTGGGTTTGGAAGGGAGGGGGATAACAGGAATCTGACTGAACGGGAGCAGAATCCAGCTCATGGAATCTAATCCACGCAATGTCTGGCAGCAACAGCCATCAATGAACCTGAGCGTGGGGTAACGAATCCAGGTTTTCCCTGTCAGTGGGGAGTCACCGTGAATCCTCTCATTATGGATCACTGCTCATCAACATTTTTAAATCACAGCTCACCCAAGGAAGTCCTTTCATTAACGTGTTGCTTAAGAGGGAACAATGGATAAGAAAATATCTTTAAAATCCTTTCAAAGGTACATTGCATCTTATTAAGATTCTCCTCACATCAGAAGGGTCCAACTTGCCGACTGCACTCTTAAAAGATCAGGGTTAAAGTGCAGGTGTCTGATTTTTAAAAGATCAGCAGTAAGTTCAAGGGAGATTAAAAAAAATTACAGCAGCACACAAATAACTACAATTCTTGTACGAGAAAATTACCTTGTAGTATCTAAAATAGTCACTTTCCAGGAGTTCATTCAGTCTAGGAAAAAGTTTGTAGTTGTTGAAGGCATCAATGGTTTCTACATCACAGGTGCAGTCATCTAAATAACCAGTAACCTGGGGGAGGAAAAAATAATAAAATCAAAATCAAAACCATCAAAAATAATAAATCAAATATAAACAACCCGGCCAGGGCTTTTTAACACCGCAGACAATAAAATAATTTATCATTTTCTTTCCTTTTACCAGCAAGTCAAGTTAAGTTTAAGCAGAATGGATATGCCTACTGTGGCAGCTGTGAGCCACGGGCTGCCAGCTCAGGTTCCCTTCTGGATGAGCCTCAGGAGGCCATTCCTGCAGGATAACACGGAGCTGAGAGCTGGAGTTTGCATAAGGGACCAGTTAGGCAACAATGACACCAACGACAGCCCTCAAAGAAAGTCCTTGTTGTTAATCACATGTGCTGCAGCCACTGATTTGATTTAATCAGAACCACAGCAAGCTGAGGAGAGGGATGGAGCAGCTCTCCTGTGAGGAAAGGCTGGGAGAGCTGGGATTGTTCAGCCTGGGAAAGCTCCAGGCTGACCTAACTGCAGCCTCCCAGTACCTGAAGGAGCTGGCAGGAAAGATGGAGAGAGAGGATTTACAAGGGATGGAGTGCCAGGACACAGGGAATGGCTTCCCACTGCCAGAGGGCAGGGATAGATGGGATAGTGGGAAGGAATCCTTCCCTGTGAGGGTGGAGAGGCCCTGGCACAGGGTGCCCAGAGAAGCTGTGGCTGCCCCTGGATCCCTGGAAGTGCCCAAGGCCAGGCTGGATGGGGCTCGGAGCAGCCTGGGATAGTGGAAGGTGCCCCATGGCAGTGGTGGAATGGGATGAGCATTAAGGTCCCTTCTAACCCAGAGCATGCCAGGATTCTGTGATTAACTGCAACAGCCCCTCCCCTCGCCTCGGAGAGCCATTTGGCAAGAAAACATCTGCTCTAAATCTGATGGATCCTTCTTGCATCATCCTGAACAACTCAACAGGCTTTGTGCAAGCCCTGAAGAAAAAAACAAAACCCAAAGAAAGAAGTAGAACAAATTCAGCAGTGGTTTCCTGACACATCCATTACTGGCTGACAACAAAGTTGCTCAACACAGAAGTAGGTTTGGTTCCCCCACGCCCCCAGTGAGTCCTTGGGGAGATCATAGAATCCAGGAATCATTCAGGTTGGAAAAGATCACTGAGTTCAACCATTCCCCCAGCACTGACCATGTCCTCAGGTGCTACATCCACAGAGCTTTTAAATCTCTCCAGGAATGATGAATCCAGCACTGCCCTGGGTAGCTGTGCCAGGGCTGGACAACCCTTTCCATGGAGGAATTTTCCCAGTATCCAACCTAAACCTCTCCTGGTGCAACTTGAGGCCATTTCTCCTTGTCCTGTCCCTTGTTCCCAGGGAGCAGAGCCTCATCCCCCCTTACTACACCCAGGGAGTTGTGCAGAGCCACAAGGTCCCCCCTGAGCCTCCTTTTCTCCAGGCTGAGCCCCTTTCCCAGCTCCCTCAGCCGCTCCTCATAAACCAGCAAGAGCTACTCAACAACTTAAATAAAACCATTATATTTACCACCATGGAAATGAAGCTGAGAGGAGGACGGCAGAAATGGAGCACAGAGTCACATGAAATGGGGAGGTGGGGGAAAAAATAGCCAGAATTCCCTACCCCACTGGAACAACTCTGTTTTGTTGAGGCAGCATCATTTGGAGGCTCACTCATATTTTAAGTGTTTACACTGAAGCTCAGTGTGTCACCCTCACACATTTACTGAATTCTGTCCTGCATTTTGCATGGTAATGAAGATTAACAGCGATTTAAGCTTTCCACTAACCTGAATCACCCCTGTAAAAATAAACAGCAGCAATTTGCTAATCCAGTTACCCAATTGAAAGCTGTTTGAAAATTATATCTATATTAAAAAAACACACCAAAACAACAAACCGCAGCAAACCACCGACCAACCACATTTTTATTTCCTGGAATCTTGGCATCCTTCAAGGCAGGAAGCTTAAAGGTTGGGTCTAAAAGTGGCCTACAAAAAGATTTGGGGATAATCTTCAGCTGCTCTGGGTATCCACGCTTGACAAAGATGTCACTCCAAAGGAAGGACATCCCTCTAAGTGGGAACATTGGAGCTCCCAACAATCCCGCCCTGGAAGCACCATTTGGGCCAGGCCTGTTTTTGTTATGTCTGCCGACCGATTCAAACCAGAACCAACCTCGTCCTGAATATCATCCGGAGTGAAGCACTGCAGATGATCCCAAAATCCTTAGGACTGGATGGGGGTCATGCTTTGGAGCTCTCCCAATACCAGTTTATTGGTGGGATCAGCCTCAGTGTCACCCTGAACACACCTGTGGGGGCAACGGGCAAAGGGGAACCCTGCTCAATCCTTCTTCCTCCAAGGATTTCAGTCAGACTGGATAGAAATGGGCAATTTCCCCAGCCTGTGTGTGCCCAACCTACCCAAGTGCACAGCCAAAGGAGCACAGAAGAGAAGAAGCACCAAGACCATCCAGAGTCGAGGCTCCTCAGAGCCCTGGTGAAAGCCCCGGTGATGCCACCACCAAACAGCTTTAAACTGAGCCACCTTAAGATGCAGGGAAGTGGCAGTGTCAGATCACTTGGCAGGACTCGGTCTTCATTCTAGAAGTTCCCTCTTGCTCCCCGATCACCCCAAAACCCATTTTTCAGCCCTGCATGCAGCCAGACTCACTTGGTTTGGGACTTCAACTCCTGCTGCCAGAGCAGTTGAGCTACAACACGTGTCAAACGTGCCCTCCAGTGGGTGGTGCCTTAAAACACTTCCTCCCACCCCACAAACAAAACATTTCCCTATATCTTCAGCCTGTGCCACTGAGAACAGTTGTTTGAGATAAACCACGGATGGATCCAGTCCCGAACACGTGCCAGGTGCTTGCCGGCACTGTGAATCACCGAACAGAACATCGGTAATGGGTTTTGCTCCACCCGCCTGGGTGTGAGAACCTGGCACGAGGCTGACGGGCAGGGCTGGGCTTTCCCACTGGGGAAGAGATGCAACGGAGCCGCCGGGACAGACGCGGCAGGAGCGGCTCCGGGTGCTGAGTAAGCTCCGAGGATGACGTGCTCGCAATCCCGAGCTCCGACGGACCCACCTGGTGTGCGTAACACGGCCGGGAACACCGACACGGGGACTCTGTGTAATCCCTGGGTTTGGCCTCTGCTTCAACCTCCTTCACCTCCATCCCAGCCTCCTGTCAGGCTGCTCTTCCCATCTCTTTCTGCTCCCTTGAGCGTCACAGGAACATTCCCCGGGCAGTGGATTTTGGGATTTCTTCTCGCTATGTCCCACACCACAGCCAGGCAGAAAAGAAGGAAAACTTTCTCCTTCATCTCCCACTATAGCTACAACGGGGCACAGGGAAGGGAATGCCACAGAGGCTCAGGGATTGGGTTTAGCCTGTACCAGCTTCCCCGGCACTGCCTGCTCTTCTGGACAAGCCACAGCAGTCCCAGGCTGATGGGGAGCAGATGCTTCCCCTGCTCCGTCAGCAGAAGTTTCCTGGCAGTCACTCTGCACAAAGGAGTTGGACCTTGATGATCCTTGTGGGTCCCTTCCAACTCAGGATATTCTTTGATTCTATGAAATTATTTCCCTTTCATCCTTGCCAGTGCACTCGGAGCAAGTTGCTGGCAGCCAGCTGAGGACAGTCACTCCTGCACCTGCCCTGGAAGCAGTACCTGCCATTCCAGGTGCTTTATCCCCATCTTTTGCCCAGAAGACAAGGACTACGTTTTCCAGAACTCACACAGAAGCAAATCTCACATGGGAGCCTCAGGATGGGGTCAAACCACAGGGGCTGAAGGGCTGTCACAGCATCCCAGAATGGTTTGGGCTCGAAGGGATCTTAAAAGACCATTTAGTTCCACCCCCTGCCATGGGCAGGGACACCTTCCACTAGCCCAGGTTGCTCCAAGCCTCATCCAGCCTGGCCTTGGACACTTCCAAGAATCCAGGGGCAGCCACAGCTTCTCTGGGCACCCTGTGCCTGGGCCTCGGCACCCTCACAGCCAGGAACTTCTTCCCAATATCCCATCTAACCCCATTCTCTGTCAGTTTGAATCCATTCCCCCTTGTCCTGGCGCTCCATCCCTTGTCAATAGTCTTTTTCCATCTTTCTTGTCAGGTCCCTGTCAGGTACAGGAAGGTCACAATTAGGTCACTCTGAAGCCTTGTCTTTTCCAGGCTGAACAATTCCAGCTCTCCCAGCCTTTCCTCATAAGAGAGCTGCTCCATCCCTCTGATCATCTTGGTGGCCTCCTCTGCACTCGATCCAACAGCTCCGTGTCCCTCCTGCCCTGGAAGGACCACAGAGCAGGACACAGCATTCCAGGTGGGATCTCACCAGAGCACAGCAGAGCAGAGGGCCAGAACGTCCCTCCAAATATCTGCTTCTTTCCACCTGGAAACTCCTCCTGAAGCTACCCCAGAGAAACTGGGAACTGTGCTAGGAGTGAATTCCTGCCCCGGAGGCTGCCGAGCGAACACCGATTCAACAGGAACGCAAGGACAGCTTGAAAGCCTGTCCAGGTACCAAGGAGGAAACTCTCCATGCCCAGACTCACCCCTAATGACAGCGTCCTGCCCACAGAAACATTCCCAAAGGGAACGAGCCCTCTGCCAGACCGGAAACCTCGTCAAAATCCCCGTCTGCCAAACACCTGCAGCACATCCTTAATGCAGCTGCCTCAGCCTGTAAACAGCAAATGAACAATAATTACCAGGAATATACAGAAGACATCCATGGCTGACTAAAGCTGTGATGCAAACAGAAATATCTCGAGGGGGGGATGAGTTGCCTGTAAAGTTTGAGGGAATTTCGATATTGGAATGTTAATCAGAGCTTGGAAAGCAGAAAGCAGTATCTGAAACACAAGTGGTTTTAGCAGCAGATGGATGTTTCCAATAAAAATTTCACGACTGGTTGGTCTCCAAGGAAGGGAGATAAAATAACAGTGACAAAAAGCAGGTGAGGCACTGCCCTGGGTGCAGACAGACAGGAGTGCAACACCCATCCCAGAATCATGGCCTGCTGAAGTCAGCACTTGGAATATTGCTGGAGCAGCACTCCCAAAAGTGGCCCTTGTCAACTGTCCCAGCACAGGCTGACAGACAAGTCAGAGCTCCTCCAGTCACCCACACTGAGGCTTCCTCAGCTGAGAAGCTCCTGAGGCAGCACAGGATGGTTCATGGGAGGAAACCAAAATCTGTACCAGGCCTTCAAGGACCCAAACAAAGGAGGGCAAACCAGATCATTTAAGGCTTGCCCTATATTTTCTCTGGTGGCAAATAAAAACCACCAGACCAGTTCCGCACAAGAGGATCAGCAGATTATTTTGAAGCAAAAGATGAGGCAGCCCTCAGGTATGATTTAAAAGGTTTGGTGGTTTGAAAGGCTGAGAAACGCTGCCCTACACGACACCCTTTCCTAAAGGTAACAAAAAAATCTTGACCTAAACATTTGTAGGGAAACCCAAGCTGCTCCACAGAATGAAAAGTGTGTTGCAACAACCCAGCAATGCACAAAGCACCACGCCAGTTCCTCCAGCCCAAGGAAAAGAGCCTTGCCACTGCCATGCCAGAATGCCAGTTCAGTTAGTGGTTACGGCTCCTTATCCCGTTCCACACTCCTGATTCAACATTCAATCCTTAGGAGACAAACTTCTGTGCCTACAGGAAGCTGCACGGAAAACCCCTGCAGAGATCCAGAATCTAAACGCATGTTTTTCAATTCTTTATCAGCAGAGCTTTTATTTACCATTTCCACGGGAAGCTGAAAGTGTCGAGAGCCACCCCAGAAGGCAAAGCCAAAGCCAAGAGGGTAATTCCATTTGTTTTTTCTCCACTCTCAATTTCTGACCCACACTTAAGCACTAGAAATTTAATACAGCAAGAGCAGCCTTTATAAAAGCTTCCTTTTCTTCCAAAGGCAACAAAATAAAGCACTAAACACATTGTGACATCTTCACTCCTTGATCTTGCAAATGTGCTTATCACAGAGATGATTCAAGTTGGAAGGGAGCTTAAGGACCATCTGATTCCACCCCCTGCCATGGGCAGGGACACCTTCCACTATCCCAGGCTGCTCCAAGCCCCGTCCAACCTGGCCTTAGACACTTCCAGGGATGAGGCAGCCACTCTGCTTGTGCAAAGTGATGTCAGAAGGAATCTGCAGAGTGATCTCTCCCTAAATCCAGCTGCTTGGTTGACTGTACCCAGTTCTCTCATTACTGTACCTCAGCAGAAGCTGCACCAAGTTCACTGGGCCAGCTGGAGACACACCTGGCACACAACAAGGGGAATTAACCCTGGAAGAGCTCTAAGGAGCAGAGCAGCCCAGCTTACACCTGGGCATGGCAGGGCAGGGTGGCAGGAGCCTGCTGCAGCCACGCTCTCTCCTGGACAGCAGAGCTGGGAGAAGAGCAAGGCAGGAGAGGGGACGGATGAAGCAGCTCCCAGGCATTATAGTAATGACATCCCTGAAACATCCCAGGAGAGGCACCTGGGTGGTTGGGGAAGAAATGCTCAACAAGTCAGAGCAGTCCCCTTTTCTGATGGGAGCAGGGAGAGAATACAGTTAAGATGGCATGGAAGAGAATCACAGAATCCTGGAATGGTTTGGGTTGGAAGGGACTTTAAAGCTCATCCAGTTCCACCCCCTGCCATGGGCAGGGACACCTTCCACTGTCCCAGGTTGCTCCAAGCCCCGTCCAACCTGGCCTGGAACACTTCCAGGGATCCAGGGGCAGCCACAGCTTCTCTGGGCACCCTGTGCCAGGGCCTCACCACCCTCACAGGGAAGAATTTCTTCCCAATATCCCACCTATCCCTGCCCTCTGTCAGGGGGAAGCCGTTCCCTCTTGTCCTGTCACTGCAGACCCTCGTCCCAGGTCCCTCTCCAGCTCTCTTGGAGCCCCTTTAGGCCCTGGAAGGGACTGTAAGTTCTCCTCGGAGCCTTCTCTCCTCCAGGCTGAACACCCCCAGCTCTCTCAGCCTTTCCACACAGGAAAGCTC
>VZTD01004966.1:179995-204587 GCA_013397725.1 Rhagologus leucostigma | reverse complement strand
CTTTTCCCCCTTTCCTTTTCCCCCTTTCCTTTTCCCCCTTTCCTTTTCCCCCTTTCCTTTTCCCCCTTTCCCTTTCTTTTTTCCCTCCTTCCTCAGTCACTGGCAGGCAGTGTTGAGTTAGCAATCAAACAGCTTCAATCTCTTGTCTGTGCAGGTACAGGAAAAACCCTTTTGGCCAGAGCAGTTGCCAGCCAGCTGGATTGCAACTTCCTCAAGGTGTGTAATGGCACTGCCCTCACACACGTTGGGTCTGTTTGCTCTCCAGCCTCCTCATCCATGTCCTCTGTGCTTCCCAAGGTGGTGTCGAGCTCCATAGTGGACAAATACATCGGCGAGAGCGCTCGGCTCATCCGAGAGATGTTCAATTATGCCAGAGATCATCAGCCCTGCATCATTTTCATGGATGAGATCGATGCTATTGGTAAGGCTCATGGCTGAGGGGTGGCTGGGGTCTCCTTTTAAGGCTGGAATCAGCTATAAAGCCAACTCCCCCCATCTAAAAGGCGAAAATCGAGTACCAGAACTGATGATTTGGTGTGCTGCAGGTGGGCGCCGCTTTTCCGAAGGCACATCAGCTGATAGAGAAATTCAGAGGACTCTGATGGAGGTGAGTGTCCAGTTCCTGACTGTGGCCTCAACAGCCACATTAAATAATAATACAGGTGTGAATTGTTACCTGGGATCTGGCTTGGCAGAACCTTTTCTAGGTTCATAATCTTAAACTAGAAGTAACTAAGTGCTGCTTTAAAAGGCAGCTGCACATCCTGATAACTCAGCCATGAGTTCAGTGTGGCTATTAATTGAATCTTTTATTGCTGAAATTATTTGGGGTATTTTCTCTTCTTTTGCTTACTGCTGCTCCTTGCATCTTTGAAGGTTGGAGGGCCCTGCTTTCTGACCCTTTTAGTCCCAAAGACTCAGTCTGTAACATTTTTAGACTGTTAAGAGTTGGCTTTTCAAAGCTAGGAGGAGCAGTTGTATTTCTTTGTTCCTGTATTAATTGCTTTGGTAAACTGGGTTGTGTGAAGAGAATATTAAAACCACTGGTGACAATTAGGAATTCTGAAGCTAATGGGAACCTTCCTTGGCCTGTGTTTGCAAACAGTTTGCCTGGTTCAAAACAATGTGTCTGCCTTCCATAGAGAATGAAATCACTGTGATCAAAGAGCAAGTGCTTTGAGTGTTCACAATGAAACGCCTTCCTGTGTGTGGATTAGTATTCCAGAGGCTGTTCTTCAAGTCTAATTGGAATGTCCTGGACTTGGTGCACTACAATCCAAATGTGTCAGGCAGCCATTGGCTCCTTTAGTCCTTGCAGTGTTTTCTTTGCCTCATTGTTTTAGTCAAGTGTTTCATGTTTGAGCTCAGCTTTGCTCAATGTCCTTTTCTCTGGGCAAAGCATTTTCAGTGTCTCTCTTCAGCCATTCATTGCTTGGAATGGAATAGTCAGGGAGCTCGAAGCCTTGTAGGTTTTTTTTTTACATATCTTCAGAGCTTTTCATCTCGGTGAAGATACTTAGGCAGGAAAACAAATCAGACTGGGAAGGTTTGGGGTTGTTTAAAACCAAAGTTCTGTTCCCTGTTAGTTGTTGAATCAGATGGATGGATTTGACACTCTGCACAGAGTTAAAATGATCATGGCTACGAACAGACCTGACACCCTGGATCCTGCCCTGCTGCGGCCCGGAAGGCTGGATAGAAAAATCCGTGAGTTTCTGCTTCCTACTGGCTGGAAGGAGGATATATCCCGTGGGAATTGTGGGTTTCTGCTTTTACTGAAGTTGTAATTCTTTCTAGATATCGATCTACCAAATGAACAAGCCAGATTAGATATTTTGAAGATTCACGCAGGTCCTATCACTAAACATGGTGAAATAGGTAAGTAGGAGTTACCTGGATGTCATTCCTACTGCTGTTTGTAAAGATGGGAAGAGGGTGAGTTGTTAAAATGATTCTGACTGTATTCCCACCTTTACACTGCCCACACAACTTCCCCTCTTGGAATTTTACTTCTTTTATTTTTTAATGCGCCCTGAATGTTGTTAAGTCTTTGAAAAGGAAAACTGAATATAAACCCTTGGAGCCCAGCTGGAAACTGGAAAATCAACGTGGTTCTCATCAGGCAGTTTCCTGTTTCTAAAGGAACAGCTTTTAGTGCAAGTAAAGAGTGTTTTCATTCATCCGTCAATGAAAGAAATATTGTTAATGAAGAAGTCTGAAAGCAACAATCTTTAAAAGTCAGGGAGAAACCTTGGAGTTTGGAGATGGCATAAGGAAAATCGTTGTCTGGGTAGTGGTGTGGATCGTTCTCTCAGGAGCGTAAGGGGAGAATAATAAGATAAAATGGGGAAGGTTTATTTAAGGACTGTGTTACTCTGAGCTGCCCAGAGTCCTGCTTTCACAGTGACTCCTCGCAGCTTTCCCGGAGGAAACCGGGGCTGGGGTTTGCCTTTAAAGCGGCGCTGGCTGCCTGGGAGTGCAGCAGTGCCCCAGGGCCCCGCGCCACCCCCACCCCCGCTGTGCTGACACCAGCGATTCCTGCAGCCCCTGGAGCCGATCCCGGTCACCATCTGGCTGCATCAACAGCTGCAGCTCAGCACAGGGAGAGCAGGAGCGAGCTGGGGGAGGGCCAGGGATGGGCATTGCTTTTCTTAGCAGCAGTGTTGCCTTAAAACCTGCACGTGACTGCAGGCTAGGAGAGACAAGGAGCTCCAAAGCAAATTGTGAACCTGAGGTAAAGTTATTGGAGAGAAACTTTTTGCAAGGCATGGAGTGGCAGGACAAGGGGGAATGGCTTCCTACTGCTAGAGGACAGGGTTAGATGGGATATTGGGAAGGAATTCTTCCCTGTGAGGGCAGTGAGGCCCTGGCACAGTTTTCCCAGAGACACTGTGGCTGCCCCTGGATCCCTGGAAGTGTTCCGGGCCAGGTTGGACTGGGCTTGGAGCAAGTGGAAAGTGTCCCTTGCCCATGGCAAGGGTTGGAAGGAGATGGTCTTGAAGGTCTCTTCCAACCCAAACCATTGTGGGATTCTCAAATCCTACTTCATCCTGTTCTCGTGTCTTTGGCACTGGAGTGGAGCAGGGTAGGATCATTCCTTCTGCCATTCAGCGAGGTGAGGTGTCAGGTCCCTGCTAAATTCCTGAATGTGATGTGGAAGAGCTGTGATGCTCAGCTTTGATATCCCAAAAAGAAGGCCAGGACTTAGCAGCAGGGTGAGGTGGGAATTGCATTAAAATCCAAAGGACCTGCTCAGGTTCCAGCATGAGATTCTCCTGCTCCAATCCTGGTGTCTGCTGAAAACCCTAAGCTCACAAACCTTGCACTGTTCAACCTTACTCATTCCCCTCACTTAGGTTTTTTTAACTTTCCAATTATGAAAAGAACTTTTTATATGACATTGTACTACATGGAATTAAAATACAGCTGAAGAACTTGTCATCTTTAGGAGTTTTTGGATTCTTGAGCTAAAAATACTCAGTTCAAATGTTTTGAATTTTATACAGAAGGGAAACGGAGAAGTTTTCCAGGGAGTTGATATTTTTAATAAGCAGCTTTGCAAAAATCAGAACTTGCTGGAAGCTCAGCAGACACAGTGGTTTAGAAATTGATTCCCACTGAATTATAACCATGGCCACTCTTTTAGTAAATATATGTGCATAAAACATCAGGCTTAATATATTAAGACATTAAATGCCTTTATTAGATGGAGTGTTGGAAGTGGAAAGGGACTGAGTTACGATCACTTGGAGATAAGTTTTCTGGGTTTTTACAGCGTTTAAATGATAAGAACATTGCACTGATGGAGTTTTTGCACTTCACGTTGATTCTTGTAATCACAAGTTGGTAACTTTGGGATTTAATTATATAACACAAGCTTTTGGCTGCCACACATTTCTGTTCTAGTGGAAGGAGTGATACAGCTGATGATTCCAGTTAATTTATCAGCCCAGTGGGCAGCTCTCTGCTTGCACTGAAATCCAAGTGGCTGTTTGGTAGCTGGGTATGTCTTTTATTGGCATCCCTAACGGGAAGGGTGATTTATTCCTAACGGGCATTGGTGTTTTATGAACAGATTATGAAGCAATCGTGAAGCTTTCAGATGGCTTCAACGGAGCAGACTTGAGAAATGTCTGTACTGAAGCAGGTAATTCCCTTAACTTTTCATTTGGATGTGCTAAATCTTAGATAATGCTGAATCTTGGAGCTGTTCCTCTGTGGATTAAACCCAGGAGCCCAAAAACGTGCTGCTGGAACATTTCACTTGAGCTCATCTGAGCCAACCACTTGTTGGCTGATCATGATGTGTCCCATTGTCTCATTAGAACCAGACAGATCCCAGAAACAGCGATTGTACCCATTTTTCTCCTTTTTTTCAGAGGATTCAGGGCTCCTGGTACCTGTGTGCCTGGAGAGTTGATGCTATTTTATGCTTTTTCCACATGAAAATTTGTGCACTCAGGGTTTGCCTGCATGGGCAGGCTGAGTAACACACTAAATGCACTCTCACAGTTCAAACAAGTTTTCTTTTTGGTAATTCCCTAGTTCAGGAAGGTAAATTCCCTCCTCTTCCCAACATCCAAGACGTGGGAAAGTCCACATGCAGACAGGGTAACCTGGATCACTTTTCATTTGAATTTGAGTGAAACTTCATGTTCTGTCTTTACACTCTTAAATCCTTCCTCCCAGGGATGTTTGCCATCCGTGCCGATCATGACTTCGTAGTTCAGGAAGATTTCATGAAAGCTGTCAGGAAAGTGGCTGATTCCAAGAAGCTGGAGTCCAAGCTTGACTACAAACCTGTGTAAATGAACCATAGAATTTGTGATTGATTGCACACATCCTACTGGGTTAATGCATAAAAAAAAAAGAGAGAAATAATGTACCTCTTGATTATCATTGTAAGGTGTTTGTGTAGCATGTAGCTAGTAATTTTGGGAATGCTAGTTGCAAGTTGGCTACAGGAGTGTGTTTTCTGTACAATTCCGAAATGCAACGTTCATTACAGCCCAGGCTCAGTCAAATGTGTGGAGATGTGTTGTTCCTTTAGCAATTATGGTGGGAATCTATAAACGTGCCTGAAGGGATTCACAAACAGAAGAAAGTCAGTTCATTTCTTGACTTTTTGTATATCAGTAAAGCTCCTTTCCCCAAACAGTTTATGAATAAAAGCTGTTTAAATCTGTTTATCCCGGTGGACTTTGTGTGTAGCTCTCATGGAGAATTTTGTGTCTTCTGAATTTGAGGAGCAACTTTTTTCTGGTGTAGGGGTTGGAGTCCAGCTTCCTCCCATACCAAACAGAGGCAGCCTAAGCCTTGGAGAGAGGAGGGACTGGTGGGGTTTGGACAACCCTTTCCATGAAGGAATTTTCCCCAATATCCCTAAAACTCCCCTGGCGCAGCTTGAGGCCATTCCCTCTCCTCCTGTCCCTGTTCCCTGCGAGCAGAGCCCGACCCCCCCGGCTGCCCCCTCCTGTCAGGGAGTTGTGCAGAGCCACAAGGTCCCCCCTGAGCCTCCTTTTCTCCAGGCTGAGCCCCTTTCCCAGCTCCCTCAGCCTCTCTTGGTGCTCCAGCCCCTTCCCCAGCTCCATTCCTTTCCCTGAACATGCTCCAGCCCCTTGTCCTTTCCATGAGGGCTGTTCCCAGCACTGGAGGTGCCTCAGCAGTGCCAGCACAGGGGACAGTCACTGCCCTGGTCCTGTGCCCACACTGTGGCTGGTACAAGCCAGGTGCCTTTGGCCTTTTTGCCCACCTGGGCACATTCATTTGCTGCTGAATTCTGGAATAGGATTTACCTGAGCTGGTGTTTAATTATTGCAAGAAGTAAACAAGGCGGTGGTGGTGGCTTTAAGGGCATCCTGCTTTATTTTTGTTACCCAAGCAGTTCCACCCCGAGGGGTGCACACAGATCCACAGCACTGTGCAGCTCACCTGAATGTTGGACTGGAGCAGCAGTGCACTAAACCATTTCTGGCTACTTCTAATTATCCTAATTGGATTACTCTGGGCATGCTCAGCTGACAGACAAGTACAGTAGATTAGCTCTTGACTTCCCAGGAAACACACAGCAGCTCCATGACAATTTTAACAGCTGTAGTTTTATTTCCTTTCCCGTCACAGATAAAATAGGTAGTGTAAGGTGTAGAACAGTTAAAACAGGACAGGCAGCAATACTTCCCGGTTTATATGGCTGTTACAGACCTTTCTCCCTGTCGTGGCTGTGTCAGGAGTGTAAACATGCAAATCTCAGGTTTAGTTTTAACACCCTTTTGAGTGCAGCTTGTACAGCCAGCGTGCCTGGAACAATGAGAACATGGAATGAAAGTCCATTTCTGAGCACTACAGTGATGTAAACAGCGAGCTGAGCCTTTGGCTGAGGGAGTGGTTGCTGAAACGTGATTGTTGAAGGTCTCTCAGTTTTAGTTAGTAAAAACAGCAGAAAGGTGCACCAGAAATAAAAACTGAGACTCTCAAATTCCAAGGCTAGTACTTCCGAAAGGACACTTCCAATTTTACTTAAGCAACCAACCCCATTGACTTTGCTTGCTTTGACTAAGCTTCCCTCAGAAATTCCAGTGACAGCAGTGTAGGTTTTTAGTTCACCAAAAAGCACAGGAATGAAAAACTGCAGCTTAAAGTGAAGTCTCATAGAGTCATAAAGTGGTTTGGGTTGGAAGGGAGCTTAAGGAGCATCTCATTCCACCCCCTGCCATCGGCAGGGACACCTTCCACTATCCCAGGCTGCTCCACGCCCCGTCCAGCCTGGCCTTGGACACTTCCACGGATCCAGGGGCAGCCACAGCTTCTCTGGGCACCCTGTGCCAGGGCCTCTCCACCCTCCCATCAGGAATTCCTTCCCAGTAATCCCATCTATCCCTGCCCTCTGGCAGTGGGAAGCCATTCCCCCTTGTCCTCCAGGCCCTTGCTTAAAGTCCCTCTTCAGCTCTCTCGGAGTTCTCAGAGCATGGGACCTCAAAAAGCAGATAAACAGGCTCTTGCCCCACACACTGAGGTGTCTGAGGGCATCACTTGCACAAAGAGGAGCGGTCATTTAGGTTGGAAAAGACCTCCGGGATCATCGAGTCCAACCTCTGACTGATCCCCAGCTTGTCACCCAGCCCAGACTATCGAGGCCACGTCCAGGCATTTCCTGGACACCTCTAGTGATGGGGACTGCACCACCTCTCTGGGCAGCCCAGAGATGACCTGCTTGGCATTGTCAGCTAAAACGTGAGGCAGCAGCGTCATTCCCATGGGCGATAGAGCCAAGATGGAAGCGGGCGTGTGAGGAGCCCTCGGGAATGTCAGGGGACGGCGACAGGGAGCGTTAATGGCCGCGCCATGGCGGGAGCGCGCCCGGCGTGAGGCGCTCCGAGCCGGGCCTTGGTCACCGTTAACGGGCGAAGCGCCCGTTACTGAAACTCAGGGGTGAATTAACCCCGAATTTAGGGGTTGCAAGCGCGTTCATTAAACAAACCGGGGAGGCGGCTGCCCGGGAGGGGAGGGGAGAGCGCTGAGNCGGCAGCAGCACCAGCAGCAGCAGCATGGCGGCCGGGCGCGAGCGGCTGAGCGCGCCGCCGCCGCCTCCTCCTCCGCCGCCTCCATCTCCTGCCGCTCCCGAGCCGGAGCCCGCGGCCCCGCTGCCCAAATAGCCGCCCTGCCCCGGGTCCTGCCCCGCCCGGACAGCGCCCGGCCATGGAGCTCGCCAAGCCGGCCTTCCCCGCGCTGCCGCAGGCCAAAGAGGACTCTGAGGTGAGCGGGAGCTCCGGTCCCGGCCCCTGCACACGCCCAGCCCCCCGCACACGCCCGGCCCGCGGCCCTGCCGGGGCTTCCCCTCACAGCCCTGCGGTGCCTCCCGCGCCCCTTCCCGCGGGATTCCCGCTGGGATCCATCGCAGGCCGCGGGTCCGTGTCCCGCCCTGTGCTGGTGACACCCCCTGCGACCACCGACCGCATCCTCCCTCCCCGCTCGCTGCCGGGCTCTGCTCCTTCCATCGCCCTCGCAGACCCCCGGCCCTCCGGCATCTCCCCTCCCTGGTGCCTCCGGCCTGGAAGCCTCCCACTGTCCCACCTTGCTCCAAGCCTTGTCCAACATGGCCTTGAGCACTTCCAGGGATGGGGCAGCCACAGCTTCTCCGGGCAGTCTCGCCACCCTCACCTTCAGGGAACGGAGCCCCCCCGCTTCATCTCCTTTGGCTTCTGCTCACCCGTAGCAGCCCCCGCTCTTTTTTATATCCCCTTTCCTGCGTTCAGTGTGTCACAGCCTGTGTTATCCGCCCTTTCGCTCCCCCTGCGTGTCCCTCTGCCTTTGTAAGGCCACCAGCCGTGTCCCTGTGCCGCTGGCTGCCCCTGTGCGAGCAGCCCCAGCAGGGAGTACCTGCGTGTCCCTTCCGAGCGCTCGGTGCCTTCCGCCTCTCCGCTCCGCCAGGAACAATCCGGCGCTGGGGTGAGTCCATCGGGGAGGTATTTTCACGGCGTTCCAGAGCCAGGACTTCTCTGCGGACGAGGACAGGTGGCAATGTGCGCTCAGACTGAGCTGTGCGGTGTCACAGGAGCCGGGTCAGCGCGGTGTCTGATTTCTGAACTTGGCTGAACTCCCCGGCGCTGATCCTGGACGCTGCTGATTTGTTTTTTGTGTGCCACAAACAGCGCCGAGTGTCCCCCCCTTTGGTGGCCTCAAATATTTAACGCGAAATGTCACAGCCTGCGTGAGGGAAGCTGAGAGTCTGAGCTCTTCAGACGTCTGTAGATTGTCTATATTTCTAAACATCAGCATTTATTTCTGTTTGAACAGCATTGCTCGATGCTGTTAGGGTGGTAAATTACCTGAAATATGGGAGTGACTCTTTTTGTTCTGTTTTTGTTGTCAGGATTTAATACCCCCGTCGCTTCAGAGTTCTGGAGGTGTTACAAGTCAGTTGTTCTCACAGAGTTGTAATCACTTTGTGTCTCAACACAAATCATCTACAACCCTATGAGGTTTATAATTTGTTTGTTCTAAAATAGCTTTTCTTTCTGGAGAAACCAATTGTGTTATCCACAGTTTTGTCTGAGAATGGTTAACTAAATTAGCCTGGGTGGCTTTTCATCTAAGATGGCTAAAGAGGAATGTGGGGTTAAAGTAAAAATAAAAACAGGGCTCACTGCCAGTCTAGCAACTCTTAACTGATGAAAACTGAGATTATAAAACAGTGTCTTTCAGAGTAGCTTTTATTTTTGGGTTTTTTCCTGGTCCGTCTCTAAATAATGTGATGTGTAGTGTGTGAGAACTTCACGTAGTGGGGATTTTTAAGAACCGATTCTAAAAACTGTAGGAATTTCTTTCAACATACTGCTTTTGTGTCTGACTTGATCTAAATACAAGATCATGTAAATAAATTCCAAGCTCTGAATACAAGGTAATAAATGGAGTGTGTGGGGGAAACAGAGAAGTGAAAGCCAGTGGTGAATGTTAAAGTTCTTGTGGAGGTAAATTGTTAAAAGCAAAGTGTGAGAGACTTAAGCCCAATCTTTAAGACAGTGCTTTGGAAAAGCAAACCGAGGAAACTAAAATTATCCTGCCCACAAAATCTAGATTTTCCTGGAAAGCAGAAGATCATCTCTTGTACGCTGCAGCAAGGAGGCTCTTTAATGAGGAGTAATCCCCAATATTTCAGGAAGTTGGTGATGGATGGTTTTAATGCTGGCTTGGCAGATTTGATTTCAAGATAGTGGGAAAGGGAGGAGGGAGAACTTGGGGAATCCCTGGCTGACTTCCTGCTGCTCAGGAGTGCAGCTTTGCCACTTCTTTAACTCCATCCAGCTGCCACCCCCAGCTCCCTCCTCCCAGCTGACACTCGTAACCACATGACAGCTTTAATAATAATAATAATAATAAAAAATAAAGCCAAATCACTGGTTTGCTGCACAGCATCACATCCCTTCCTGACACATGGAGAAGTGTTTAAGGGAGGCAGCAGCCTGGGTTGACTGGGGCAGGCTGCAGGGATGTGCTCTGGATAAATAGGTCACTTTTCCAGCCTGGATGTTGTTTGCCCTGTCCCTAATCCATAGCGGTGGTAGGGGTTGCTGGGTTTTTAAACCTCTTGGCTGTTGATACTTTTGGGAGCTTGGGGAAATGCCGGAAAACCTGGAACTCATCATTCTGGCAAAGCTTTTCTGATTTATACCCGGAATGTCTGTGAACTGTGTGTGTTCTTTTACAGACTGGTGAGTATCTCCGTTTTATGAGTAACAGTGATTATATGTGATGTGGAACCATTTCTAAGCTTAGGTTTTTTTATATTTTTTTTCTAAAATCAGCACGTTTTCCAAGGTCAGGTCTCAAACTTTCTTAAGTTTGAGAAGGTCTGTGTTACGTGTTTATACTGGGGAAAAAAATATGGCTAAAAACCCATTAAAAAGGGTCAGGTTAATAACAATTAGTACATGTTGGCTTATTAGTACTGAGACATCTTAGTACTTCTGGAAAGAAGGTCAGTAAGGGCTGGAATAATTGAAGGAATTTAATAGAAATTATTTTCCCATTAAATTTTAAACAAAAAAAAAGAACTAGGATATATATAACAAGAACACAGCAACAATTACCAGTTTATTTCTTTGTTAAAACGTATTTGCTTGCAATCAGGCTGGGCAAACCAAGTGTTAATGATGTATTTAGAATTGTTTTAGGACTCTCCATGGGTTTTGTAATTAAATTAGCAGCTTATTGACTAAGCAGACATATTTGCCTTTTTATTATGCATAAAAGCTGAGTTCTTTTTAGCACATGGGGTTTTTTTTAAAAGAAGAAATTTACATTTTTGACAGCTATATTTAGTCTGAAATGCTAATGTATTTCTGACTGCTTTTTTTGACTATGAAGTGATGCAGTCTGCCTAAAGGTGGAACAAATCTGTTAAACTTTTTTTACTCTCACTTCTGATAGGAAACACAAGTAACCCCCTTAAAACACAGCTTTTCCCCTCCTCTGCAGACTCTTTAAAGTTAGTAGGAAGCCTGTCTCATTAGAATTATTTTACCTGCCCACATAATGGAGCCCAAAAAATGGAGAACAAATGCTGTGTTGTGCTGGGAAATGTAAATCAGGTGACAGATTTTGATCACAACTCTGTGGGATACTATCAGGCTGCTTTGCATAAATCAGAAAAGTGCTCTGTGGCAGCTGAAGTTGAGCAGTCTGTCAGTCCTGATTAACTTGTGCCTCCCATCCAGGGGAAGCCTGGTGGGATCCACGCAGGCACAGCGGAGCAGTTTGTAGAAATTGGGAATTAAAGCGTGTTTGGGGTTTTTTATCTAAATGAGGATTGTCTCAGCGTAGCCCAACTCATGAACTAAAAAATGCAGGGGCATGAAAAAGGCCGTTCTTGCACCATTATAACCAGTTCTGATAATCTGTATGAGTGTGGCACTCCTGGCACTTGGCTTTGTGCTTCCTGTAAGCTGCAAGATTCTGCCTCCACTGCTTTATTTCCAATTTTATTGGAATAAAATTATATGGTTAAAAGTTTTTATCAGCGCTGCTGATGCTGTGTGCTGATGGTATTTAACGAGGTGTCTGTGGGACCAGGGTTAGAGAGTGGGGCAAATAGGAGTTGTTTTGTTTCTACTTTCCATTTCTACTTTTCCTTTAGTTTTACCTTTTATCCTTTCCTGCGGCTTGTGTTTCCCTCTCTGCTGAAGTAACCTTTCTTTCCCTGTTCTCCACTTCTTCCTTCCTCCGTGTGCTCTGTCATTCCCACCTGCTATTGTTGCTCTTCTCCACCTTCCTGCTTTTGTATTCCTTTGTATTTTCAATAGCAAAAATGTCTCCGGCGAGGCCTTCCCATTGTCTGAGTGCTCTTGACGAATACACAGAATTCCCTGGAAAACTGCTTCCATCCCTGTATCGTTTCCTGAGTGTGGTGGCCCTGGGATGAAACAGCTGTGCAAGGGTGGGAACGTCACCTCACCCTTTCTCCAGCCCCTTTCACCAGCCCTCAGCCACTTTTGGGGTAGCAGCACTGTCCAAACCTTCCCTAAGCTTGTTAGTGCCATGCCCACACCTTTAGGGGACAAAAGGATTTGGGTTAATTTTGTGTATTTTATAGACTTGCACCAGGATTTCTGTGTGGGGAAAAAAAATATATTTAAGCCACACTGGTCAGGCAAATCCAAAAGGATTTGGGTTAATTTTGTGTATTTTATAGACTTGCACCAGGATTTCTGTGTGGGGAAAAAAAATATATTTAATCCACACTGGTCAGGCAGTTGCACTAAATGATTGTTGTAGGTCCCTTCCAACTGAAATAATTCTATTTGTATAAAACCCCCCATATTTTTACTATAACTGTCCAAGAACATGAAGCATGACTGAAACTGAAGACACAACCTTTCACTTCATTCCTGTTTGTAGCTAATTTTGAGGCTCTTAAGTACCACGTTTCACGGTGATAGACGTGACAGGTTTCAGCGATACTCAAAATATTTTCCTTGAATATTCTTTCAGTACCTCATTTAGTTTGCCTGCTTTCTTGTTAAAAGATGGCCGATGAGCGTGCTCTGCTGCTGCTTTACTATTTCAAGATTTCTTCCGCCAGTTGTTCTGTTTTACAAATTGATTTAGTTTTTGTGCAGGTCTTTAATGATAACATCCCTCTCCTCCACTTCGTTGGGCCGTATAAAATGCGTAAAATGCTTTCCAAACCCAAGGTGCGATCTCGTTTCATCGTGTAAATGACACTTAGAGCTGCCTGGCAGTTAAGCATGAAGCCTTTGTGTCGAGGTCATTGTTGTGGGATCAGGACGCAGCCCCAGTCCGAGCTGCGGCCAGGGCAGGGGGGTGACAGTGCTGCTGGCAGCTGATGTAATCCTGCCCTCTGAGTGCTCTGACACGACACTGTCAGGCTGTAATTTTAATTTCCTGTGCGGTGGTTAAAGGCAGAGCCGGGAGATCACTTGGCCAGAGCAGATGCAGGAACTGGAGCGGGTCAGAGCCCGTGGCTGGCGCTGCCGTAACAGTTTCTGCTGCTCTGACTTCACAACTTGTGGGAGTACCTTGTAGCAGGTGTGGAGGAGAGACTTGGAGTGTTACAGCCTCACTAGGCAGGGAAACAGCTTCAGGCAAGAGGATTCTGACAGCCCTGGGTTTTTGAGGTGCACAATCCATCGTGTGGCAGTCCTGCTGTGACGAACTGTGATGGGAAGAGAAATCTGTGTGGAGAGGAAGGCGATGCTATAAATCACCAGAGAAGGAGCTGGCTGGGAGTTGGGAAAGGGTTGGACACCTGGAATGGTCAGGGAGGTTTTACTGGGAGCTGTGTGCAGCTTTTCCAGAGGATTTGAGGGATGGTCTGGGAAGCAGGAGGAGTCATTGCAGGGGGTGGGTGATGCTAGGCAGGTGAAAGGCAGCAGTGAAAATCTAGAAAAGACTTCCTGATGTCAATCTCCTCTAACTACTGATTGGATTTCTTTTCCTGGTGGTTTTTTCAGCACCTCTGAGAGCTTCTCCCTTCGCCTGGGCCAGGCTGTGGTTTACAGGCTCTACTAATTATAAGGCAGCAGGAGTTGAACCATCCTAACTGGGACTGCCTTTCAGCCAGAGCTGAGCTTTGACAAAGGCTGGGGATGTACCTTTTATGTGTGAAAATCAGATGGGTCTGCAGACTCCAGCTCTCAGTGAGGGACCAGTTAAGCTGTGTCACGTGGATCCATTTCAGTGCATTCCTTCTGGAGAGGCATACGCAGGTTGGGTGCCGTGTTTAAAAACCACGCTCTTTGCTTTGGTACAGAGTCTCAATGTCAGGGCTGCTAAACTGATTTAAAAAACCATCATATGATTTTTTTCTTTAGATCAAGTCCTAGCCAAGGTCACTCTTACAGAAAAAAGCCCACATGTCACTTTTTGCCGTTAAACTGTTCTAAAGAAGAACAAGTGTATCCCTGGCAAAATATGGACGAAATAACCCAAACTGTTGGCAGAGCTGCTCTTGGTGTAGTTTGGATATTGGATACCAAGAAGCTCTTTGTAGGGTGGACAAGTCTTACGTATTAATTCATAGCTTCCATTTATTTCAGCTGGAGGTTGGCTGGGGATGGGGAAGGCAGGGATTTGGAATTATTTTTATTCCCCCTTCTGCTTGTTTGGGGAGATTTGTCAGAGGGGAGTGGCTCAAATTTAAAACTTCGGCGTTCTGGGGGTTTTTCTTGCACTTCATCTCTTTAGTGTCTTGAAAGTACTGATGGTTGAGTCTTCCAGAGAGTTGTCACTTGTTCTGGAGAACCTCCCAAATCCTTGGCAGCAAGGAATGCTGTTCTTCCCTCCACCTCTGGCATCCCCAGCTGTTTTCTTAGCAAAATTCTTGCATTTGATGTGATCAAAAGAGAAGCTTTCGGTTGTTATTTGTCTGCTGGGTGCTCCAGACAGTGTGGAAAACCTGGCTGATGGATGAATTCCTTAAATGGAACCTGTGCTTGGGTTCAGTCTCCATTAATAGATTGGGGTTTTTTCCATAGTTTTGCATAACATTTGAATAATCTGGCATTGTTGGTTTGAAAAGCCTTGAAGGGCTGTCAGCAGTCACCAAAATCAGTCTTTCAGTAGTTTGTGTGCTTGTCTCAGATTAAATGTTTTCCTTAAACACTGTCTTTCAGTTATTTTGCAGACTAAATCCCATTGGAAACTGTATCTTTTTGGCTTCTTGAAGGGCACTGAAGACCGGTGTCTGGGGCCTGTAGTGACGTTTTTTTCTTGTTCAGAACATCTGTGCTGTCATTTGGGATTTGATTCCCTTTGGACTTGCATTGCTCAGTTCTTACCTATTTATTTTGCGCAGTTTACAGCTGTTGGGGATAAAAAATTCCTGCCTCTGATGCATTTGAAAGGAATATTTGCAATGTGGTGTTAGGCCAAAATAGTGATGAATTCTGTGTTTTCATTGTGCTCCGGATTAAGGCTTTTAAATTCTACAAACAGAGTAATAAACCCACTAAAGTGCTTGGATATTCCTGGAGTGCAGCTTAAGCTTTTTGGAGTTTATTGCTCTTCGGGTTGGTTTTAAACTTGGACAAACCTGGGGTTTCCTGGCCTTTGGAGGAGTGAATGATGCTTTTGTGTACAGAGCAAGCCAGCAGGGTTGTGCTGAACCCGCTCAGGTCAGCCTTCAAAGGATACAAAAGTTCTGTAAATACCATCCTTTTGTCACAGCGTTTCTCCTTTCTACTTCCAGGGAGTTTATTATTCCAGCTGGAACACGCAGAAGTGATTTAGCTACTCGTGTGTCTTCAGCAGAGCCTGTTTCAGTGAATTTTATTTCCCTGTTTGTGCTGCCACTTTAGGTGGTATCCAAAGGATTGTCCGGAGTGGCTTAATGTTTGTTTGCTTTCTTTTCCGGAGTAACTTCAGTGATACTAAAATCCTTCCTAATTCCACTGCCAAGAGCTGGAAAATCCTCCCTGTGCACTGTGGGGGTGTCTGAGGGAAGCACAGGATTTTTATTGTATTGGTAAAAAGAGGTTTAATGTGAAATTAATGCTACTGGGACAAGTGTGGGTGCTCAGGTGGACAGTGCTGCAGTTTAAGGGATCTTTCCTGCTGTAATCCACACCTCTCCTCCCAGCTGGAATATTTAGAGTTTAACTTCCCCATACTTTTGAGGACATCAGAACATGGGGGAGGTTTTTTCTTAGCTGCTGGTGTGTGTGTGAATCAAACAACAGAGTTATGTAAATAAATGGATGCAGTCTATTGGGGTTTTTTTTTAACCTCCAGATGGTAACTGGGATCTCAGCTCCAACTCCTTCATGTGTGAGGGTCAAGGAATGAGTAAGAGCCTGTTAATAGAGGCCAGTGGGAGTTGGAGGGAAGGAAAGACAGGAATAGCCTCTGCCTGAGCAGTTTTCTGTTGAGCTTTGGCAGAGCTGCAGAATGGAGCAAAGGATGGAAATGTTGCTCCGGGCGTTTGCTCTGGACAATTCTGGTGGCAAATGGACAGCTGGGAATGGGAGCTGAACCCTCCCAGTCCTGGGTGTCTGGGATCCTGTGGAAGGGAGTGTTGGGCTGTAAATCACCGGCAGGATCATGGACACAAGTGTTTATTTACTGTGTGAGGAGCCTTCCCAGGCTGCTGTAGGATGGGGAATAGCGGAGGCTCGCTGTGGTGGCTGCTGTGGTGATGGAGAGCACAGATTTCTGGAATTGTTCGAGCTGAATCCAGAATGTTCCGAGTCAGAGTGCATTAGGTGAGGCAGTGTGGATTTTAAGGGAGTCACCTGCTCCACTTGTTATCTTCTGTTATTTCAGTGGCTGCAGGAATGCACCAGCCAAAGGAATTCTTCTGCTTCTCTGACTAGTACAGAAGGTTCTAAAGCTTTTTTCCTTTCTCTTTTTTCCCCCTCCTCACTTCAGAGGGAAGTTTCTCAGCAGAAAGATGAGGTGTGGATGTACAGCTGATAAGGATCTTTTCCAGCTTTAAGGATTCTTTGTAGAATACTTGAGGTTTCTTCACATTAACTTTCCAAATAGAATTCCTTGCACTTGGGTGGTGCTGGCATCCATGTGGGAAGGTAGCAGGGGACGTGCCTGATGTGCAGCGGGGAGCTTGTACAGAACTTAGAGGGTGATTATTTTCTATAAAATGCATGTACACGTCTCTGCCTGAATGTTTTTCTCTGTCGTATATTTAATTATTTTTAATTTTTTTTTTCAAGGATTGGACCTATCCCATGAGGAGAGAGATGCAGGTAGGACACTTTTATTTACTGTGAGCATTTAATGAGGAGAAAAAAGAGCAGGTATCAAAATCAGTCTTTACCTGTCAAGTGTCAGGCAGCGCCATGGGAGACAGAATTAATTAGTTAATTAAGGTGAAGATTTACAAGCTTGGAATACAGGTGTGTTTGCATCTCTGTTGTGCAAGTACTAAAACAGAAATCCCCCAAATATTCCATTTTTGTCTTTTGGAATGTTTTTAGATGATTACTAAAAAATGTATCAGAGCTTTGCCTTCTACCTCAAACTTGGGAGTGTTCTCCAGTGAGATGGACAATTAAAATTCTCCTACCATGGTGTCAGTCACACCTTTGCACAAGATCTACACACCTGCATATCTTCATTGATGGGGAGATAAATGGTTAAAAACTGGCATTTTCCCACTGCTAGGCCAAAGCTAGAGAATTTCCATGTGTGTATCTCTTTCCTTTAGAGCAATTTGGAATTAATTACAGGACAAGGTTATAAACCAAGTTAAGAGTTCCCTTCGCTGTGTCTGGGGCTGGATGAGATGCAGGAATCAACCTGGAACTTAGTCCAAATCAAAGACTTTGTTCCTGGTCCAAAACAAGATCTCCTGCACCAAGATCATGTTTCTTTTATCCTGCCAAACCAACTTTTTTCCTTGTCCTGCTATAAATGACATCGATTACACATCTCAGTAAAATGTGAATTATTTGTGTCCCTGGCCGCGGTCTGAGGTGAGTGAAACGTGGTATTTCAAATCATTCTGAGTTGGTATTAAATGTCTGTTCTTCTTCTGCCTCCTAGGAAATCTTACCTGGGTTATTTTTAGGCCCATATTCTTCAGCTATGAAAAGCAAGGTATGATTTTCAGAATATTCTCTCGTAGGGAAGCTTTGCTGTGGTGATTTGGTTTGTTACTGTGGAGATCTGCTCGAGTGTATCTATAGAGGTGTAAATTTGGTTGCAGTTCTGAACTGGAACGTGAAAAATGCCAGAGTGGAAGGAATATGTGGTGCGTTTGTGGGATGCTCTGAGCTATTTGTTTTAAAATTGAGTCTTAAATATAATTTTTCTTAGAAAATTTAAACCATTTGAGACACTTGACCAATTCCTATTTCCTTTGCTGGAGGGTCACAAGACAAATAGAACTGGGAACTCACACATAGATATTAAAAGAAGGAAAATTAAATCTGCAGTGAAGTCAAACACTACTAAGGCACAACTTGGTTCTTCAAATTTGCCTCATGATTTAAAGGATCTTATTTTCATGGTCTGATTCCAGCAAGAATCCAGTGCTGGCTGCGAATTCCTCCCTCATGTAGGGACTTGCAATTTCAGCCAAAGTGAAAGGTGGGCAGAGACAAACAAATTTATTGAATGCCTTCCTTTTTTGTCATTGTTAGGAATTTTTTCTTTTTGAAAGACAACATTTCCACACTCTGAATTCTAGAAAACCAGCTCAGATTTTCCTTAATCTAGCCCTAGTTTGTATCTGAGTATAGCTTTGCTTTTTATTACTGTGTAATAGATGAACCTGCAATTTAAAAAAGATATTTCTTCTCTTTCTCCACAGCTACCTATACTCCAGAAACATGGAATAACCCATGTAATATGCATACGGCAAAACATTGAAGCAAATTTTATTAAACCAAACTTCCAGCAGTTATTTAGGTGAGAAATGATCAAGATTCCTTTGTGTGTGTGTGTTCTTTCCAAATATTTTCACGTTGTCAGAACTATTTGAAAAATGTGCTGAGGTGCAGAAAGACTTGAAATCCAAACCATGAATTTTATTCATCCTGAACGAGTCTGCAAATTAGAATTATCTATAATTTGCAGTAACTGTCTTCAGTTTTAAGTGATTTCTGAGAGGGGAAAATCTGTCGGGGGACGTTGGAGGAGATTCCTCACTCCCTTCCTCACGAGGACAGCTCCAGAGGTCCTTGATTGTAAAAAAAATCTGGAGTTTAGACCAGGAATTAAAGCCAGGGGGTTGTGCAGCGGAGGGGTTGTAGCAGCTCTGTGTGTCCCAGTAGTAGCAACTCCGGGGTGTTGTGTACTCACAGTAACTGTTTCCATTGCAGGTATTTAGTCTTGGATATTGCAGATAATCCCGTGGAGAATATAATCCGATTTTTCCCTATGGTGAGTGTGTGGATTGGGAAGGGAGTTGCCCAGGAGTTCTCTGAGCTAACAGATAGCAGTTTCACATTTGGGATACTCAGCCTGAGGCACCTGGAAGTGCTACCAGCTCTTGACCTTATTATTGAGACTTTAATAAGTGTAATTAACTCCTTTTTACGAGTATGGAAACAGGTGGAGTTGTAAGAGCTGCTTCTTGTTATGGTATTAAAAAAAAAAAGATAAAAAAAGCTGGCACAAAACAGAGAGATTTGGGAATTCTGGGGACCTTGACCTGGGGGAAACTTCTATTTGAGCCCAAGAGTATTTACATTTCTTGTACCAAATTCTAAACCAAATTCAAAATAGTGACTGAGTTTTACAGTGTCTTAAAACATGTTTACTGCAGGGAATTGAAAAGGAACTTGTAAATTAAACAATGCCCATTACTAGAACAAACCCTTGGTTTTGAGCTGTGGGTTTGTATCTTGATTTTAGTTTAGTTTGCAGCTGAGCAAAAGCATTTTGTTCCTTCTTCCACCAGAAAATCCAACGGTGCCTTCACTCTGGTTTTGCCCTGACAATTTTAGGAACAGTTTAAAGTACAAAAGAAATACAAATGTCCAGTTGAAGTGAGGTTTCAGTCTGCGTAAAGGTGCATTATTGTCACTGTAAATGAAGACTGTTATAAAAATTATAGCCAATTTAGGTGGTACTGCCACTTGCATTTAAAACAATCTGAAAGTGTGAGTCTTGTATTTGTTTTTCTTTTCAGACTAAAGAATTTATTGATGGAAGTTTACAAAGTGGAGGTAAAATTCTTTTAACTTTTCCTTCATTAATTAAGGTGTTGTTAAAGCTTTAAAACTAACTCAGGGGAATGTATTAGAGACTCTTTAAGTATGAGCTTTTCTTAACTTTGGGGGTTTATTATGCTTGATTTGAACTGTATTAGACAAATTCAGAGCAAAGTGTTCTTTCCTTTTGCCTCTAGCTGGAAAATGAACCTCTGAGCTTTGGGGTTTTTTCACTTGAAACACAACTGAGTCCTGTGCATGAAGTTTTCTTGTCCCCTCTCAAATGTAGGACCTGAAATCTGCTTTGTGGCCATTCTGTCACTGAGAATCCTCACTGGAGCAGGAATCCCTGTTCCTGTACCTCAATAGACAGAGTGTACTTAGAAATTCAGGCTGAAGGAAGACAACACCTGGTGTTCATGGATGTGCCTTGCTGCTGCCTGGTTCTCCATAACAAGGAAAAAACCCACATTTCTAAGAATTTTATTCAGTTTATACAAATATGGTTGATTTGGGGTTTGTTTTTTTTTTCCTTCTCAGGAAAAGTTCTTGTCCATGGAAACGCAGGGATTTCTCGAAGGTAGGAAATGCTCCATCCTGTTTTTAATATTTTTTAACAATTGAAATCTATTTTCCTAATGTTTGTTTGTTTGTTTTTCCAGTGCTGCCTTAGTTATTGCATACATAATGGAAACATTTGGGGTGAAGTACAGGTAAGAAGAGGTATTCAGCTTTTAATTCAGGTGGTGTGAGGGAATAATGATTTCGGAGGGAACAGAAACAGTTTTCACTCAGTCTCAGTAGGTAACAACTGCCTTACCTAAGACTTTAGCAGGGGCTGCTTATTCCATTTCACTTCACTGCAGGTGTGTTCACATCTTTTTTTTTTTTTAAGAATTAGGCATCTGCTGCTGAGAGAAGCCAGGCACCAGCCTCCATCCATGGATAAAACCATGGGAGAGGCCCCAGGGGCTGTTCCAAGCCTGTGTTGAACTGGAAAGTCAGCTGAGCACTGGGGTGGGCAAACAGAATTGTACAGCTGCTGCTTCCTGCTTTGGCCATGCGATTTCAGTTGTACAGAGCAGCTCTGGGGACAGTTTAGGGGTTCTGTAGTTCTGAAAAAACTGATTGTCTGAAGGAAGACTCAATTTTTCACTGAAGTGTTTTTCCCTTCTCTTTTTAAGGGATGCATTTACTTATGTCCAAGAAAGAAGATTCTGTATTAATCCTAATGCTGGATTTGTCCATCAACTTCAGGTGACTTTTTAAAATTCCTGATCATAACTGAAAAGCCATTTAATGAATCATCTTCCTGCCAAACAGACATTTCTGCTTAGACTGAACATTTACTGCACAAATATCCTTCAAGGAAATGTCAGGAGCTGTAGTAAAGCTTTGGGAGGAAGACGAGTGGGCACCTCGCTTCCTTAGACTTAAACTTTGGACAAAGCAAATCCAGGAATGGAGGAGAAATAAAAATCCTGGTTTGTGCTGTGATTCAGAGGCTCTGAAATGTCTTGGTTGGTGCTGAGGGAGCTGCAGAGGGAATGTTGTTTGTTCCTTGAAGCCATTCCTTTAAGTCATCCTTGAACTTTTCTTTTCCTCTGACTTCCTGATGGTTTTTGTCATTCCTGTCAAAGCAACAGAGAATTCTCTTCCTCTCAAATCTGTGCCTTAATATGAGCTGCTCTCCTGCTCATCCTTACAAAACTTCATGCCAGAGTAATTGCAACGTACATCCTTGAACTTTTCCAGGAATATGAAGCCATCTATCTAGCAAAATTAACCATCCAGATGATGTCACCTCTGCAGCTGGAGAGATCCCTCTCGGTCCCACCTGGCAGCACAGGTGAGAAGCTTCTCCTGCTGGGAGGGCGAGGTGATTTTTGCGCTCTCCAAATAAACCTTTAGCAGCGGAATCCCAAACTCATGGGGAAGGGGGATAGCTTTTGGTGTGCAAGCTGAGTTTAAACTTCAGTGTGAAGTGCTTAAATATCCTGGTTTCCCGTGGCTGAAGTTCCCTCTTGCCTCCTGCAGGAAGTTTGAAGCGGATGCACGAGGAGGATGAAGAGCTTGGCACCATGCAGGTGGCAGCAGCGCAGAACGGGTGATGGCTGAGGACAAGCACTGGTTGTAGTGAGAATTCCTGCCAAGAAAGGTGAAGAAAACTGGGGGGGAAAAAAACCCAACAAAACCAAGAATTAATGCAAAACAGATGAACACACATAGCTTCTTTTCAATTACATGTTGCTTTCAGATGTAAATCTGCCTCTGCAACACACTAAGCATCATTTTTAAGATGTTGGACTTCTTGAATGAATAGATGGCACTGATTGTTTTACTCCTTTTTTACACTTTACAGTTTTATTCTAAACCAAGATTTTTGGACTTGCAAAGAGGTATTATTGCAATAATGCACTTTTCATACTTGAAATTTCTTTATTTGTATGATATAAAGTTATTACTTTAAACAAAATGCAAGCGGGGGGGATTTGTTTATAAAGTTATTTGTGTAATTTATAACAAGAGACTTTAGTAAAGAAAAAGTTTGCTAAAATTCACCTTGTTCTCAGTATATATTATGGCAGAAACGTGCTTTAGGAACATAAACACAGAGGTTAATTCAAGTTGAACTATCTAGAACAGTGCATCCTCAAACTGGTTTCCAAGGAGTAGTTGCTGTTGCAAGGCAGTAGTTGCATCATTTGAGGTAAAAATTGGATTTCTCTTTGAAAACTGAGGCCCAGAGCACTGCCCATAATGGGATCAAGACTTAAAGGATTCACCTCAGGTCTCGTAAAACATTAGACTCAGCTGAGGCAACACTTCTTGGTGCTTTAAGGTTTTCAGGTTGGGAATTACCAGGGTGGTTTGTGCAGCTGTAGTAACTCTCCTGTCTCAGCAGCACTGAGGTTGTGCAAGCACAGTCCCGGTTCTGCATCTGCTTTATTTCCCAATGTTTGTTGCCTAAAAGCCAGGAATGGAATGATGGCTCCTTGGGAGCACTGTGGTGACTGAGCACATTACAAAGCTGCTAGAAAAATTTGTGTGTTTGGAGGATCTGAGCTTGGTAAGCAGACTGTGTTTTACCAGGGGAAAAATGGGCTCAGGATTTAGGGATCAGAGCATCCAGCTGTCCCCCTGCACTTGGATACTCTCTGTGTGCCTGGCCACTTGTCCTGTGGCACCTCAGAAGGGACAGCTTGTGCTGGGGGTGTCCCTGAGGGCAGAGCTCTGGGAAGTTGAAGGCAGGAATCCTGACAGGGCGGTTGTTCAGTGAGGATCTCTTTTGCCTGGCCTTGCATCTCCTGGGAAGGCCTGGGGAAGGATGATCCCTCTGGAGCGTGTGGAGCTCTTGGCCTCTGTCAGGGCCCACGCAGGGAGTTAGAACCTGGTTTGGAAATCCATGGGGTGACAGCTGAGGGGGAAATCTGCAGGGATTCAGGGCTGGTAGCTGAGCCAGGACACAGGGGTGAGGGGGGTGAGGCTTTCCAGGGCTTTCCAGCCTCATGACCTCTGCTCCCATGGAATGTGAAGGCCCTAGAGTGCTGAACCAGGGTTCAGCAGCACACTCCTGTTCCTGCTCATACCCTCAAGCCACCTACAGCAGTGATGGAGCAGTGTAATTCCTTCAGGGGGAAAAAAAAAAACCAATCTGCAGTAATTAGTGTGATGCTTTAGTTAGGAACTTTTCAGCTGGCTAAAAGGAAGTGATTTATCTCCTGGAGAACTGCACTGTGTCAGTGTCCAGCTACCTGGCTCAGTGCTGGTTTTGCAGTCGTAGAGGGTTTGTTCCTGCTCTGAACTGACTCTCCAGAAAGGAATGCTCCGGGGCTGTTGGGAAACGCATTCCCGGCCACTGGAGCACGAGGCTCCCACATGGCAGCAGCGGGGCCGTGCCTGGCCCTGCACAGCTCCCAGACACTGCCAGCCACGAGCTTCTGCTGGAACTGGGCTGGGAAGCATCAAATCCCTCTCTATTTCAGGTCCCTGGGGAAGGGGAGGGATGAAACACAGATGGAAGGCACTGATTCATCTCTCCAGGCTCGTTCATGTCTGGGGCTGCTCTCTCTGGGGTCCTGGGAACACTCACTTACTACTGACAAGCTCCATGACTAAGGATTTTTCATCAATCCGGTTTTTTCCATGGCATTACCCCCTCCCGGTGCCTTTTCCAGTCATTCTGGTCTGTCTGCTTGTCAGCTCCGAAGGGATTCTGAGATTTAATTTTCCTCAGATCTATTACTAAGCCGTCTGTGTAAAACTTCCTGTGCCTGTCTCCCGGATTTTCACTGCCAGTAGGTGTTTCAATATTTGGTTTTCGGGGGTTGAACTAAAGGCAGGAACTGGAAGCAGGGTCCCTCACTGTGGACTTAAAAGAGAAGTAGAGGATGAATTATTATTTTTTTATTTCCCCAAGTTCAAACACAAAACTGCAACACCCAAATCTTTGGGACTCCACAGCTCTCCATTGAGGTGCTGAAGTTCCCTTTTCCAGCTTAGGGGAAGCAGTGAAGGGGATGGAGATCTCTTCCTCAGGGTGGGAAAAGTCTTAGCCAAAACATTAAATCCCAAGGAAAAGGTAACATTCAGCCTCTGGAGAAATTGGTACTGCTGTTAGGGCTGGTTTCTGACAGAAGAACTGTTCCAGGCCAGGTTGGACGGGGCTTGGAGCAACCTGGGATAGTGGAAGTGGCCCTGCCCGTGGCAGGGGGTGGAATGGGATGGGACTTAAGGACCCTTCCACCCCAAAACACTCTGGGATTCTCTGGTATTAATCAACTGTGTGTCCAAATACCGCTATTTTGAGATATATATATATATTTATACATTTTTATGCTATGTATAAAATATATATAGGTACAGCTATATATAATTATATATATAAACCAGAGGTACCCAGATGCCTCTGTGGTCCAGGGAAGAGCTTCCCAGGGGGAAGATATTTATGAAAGGTTTGG
>VZTD01004966.1:153564-179927 GCA_013397725.1 Rhagologus leucostigma | reverse complement strand
TATATATTATATATATATATATATATATAGTCTCTCTATATGTGTGTATGTGTATATAAAAAACCATGTATACATTATAAATGTGTCGTAAATAGATTTTATACATACATAAAGTACATATGCAGATTTTATATACACATACACAATATATGTATTTATGTCTTCATTTTAGATCTATTTTTATATATACATAATATATATAAATAGGGGCCCTGGCTTTTTGCTCCTCAGCCCACTGTTCTGTGGGTAAATTTCAGGGCTGCTGCAGTTCCTGTTTCCCTCTGGCTCTTGTGGCATTGTCCCTGTCCCTGTGCTGTCCCTGGGGCACACCTGACCCCACAGTGGCACCTCCAAGTCCCCAGCCCGGGCACTCTCAGCTCTCCAGCTGCTGTTTTTCCCGAGGGGTGGGAATGTCACCTCTGGGATGAACAAAGAGCTCTTCAGCGCTGCTGTTGAGGGGGCTGTGCCCGGCAGGGCCATTGTGATGCAGGCACAAATCCCAGCTTTCAACCCCATTCATCTGTTCTACAATGATCTGAGCGGGGCCACGGCACCTGCTCCTCACTCTGATCTTCTCATTAACTCTTAATGAGGGCCTGGGGCTGTTTAGATGGTGTAGATATCATGGAATTCAAATACTCCACTTTAAATCAGTGGAAATTCTGAATTACTTAAAACTGTGGAAGGCAAGAAAATCCACCTCAGTCACTTGGGCCAGCAAGAAAGCAGGAGCTGCTTTACAGAATGCGTTTAGAGTCAGGGCTGAAGCCATGCAGATGCTGTCAGAGGAGCACATCTGCTTTCTCTTGGGAGAGAAATCCACATGGAATTGCTAAAAGTTCTTTTCAGCCTAGGAAAGGGGAACAGCTACCTGCAGCAGGTGCTGCTGCTCAACAAGTACATCCTCACTCCATGAAAAACAGTCCAGATCCAGGTGGCAATCATTTATTCAGCTTAAACAAAGATATTCCTTAAAAAAATAATCAATAAATAAACCAGACATCACCAAGGAGACAGTGTATGGAGTGGAGAACCCTCAGGAAGATCAAGCAGAGCCCCCAGCACTGTAGAGTCGCTCTCCAGAGCACAAAGCAGGACAGTGTGGAAGGCCTGGCTGCCCACAAACAACCTCGGCTGGGTATAATGCCCTATTCATGGACGTGGGATTTGTCACTCCCCACACAAAACACCACTGTTGGCAACGGGGCTTTGGACAGTATTTGCTCACCACCCCTGGCAAAAGTGCTAAAATCATTTATCCAAGCTTACAGCAAGAGGGAAGCTCCCACTCCCTCGGGAGCAGAGGAGGGGATTTTTCTCCTGGTTTGCTGTGCCACAGGTGTAAATCCCTCCTGGCAAAACCAGAGCCCACCTGGCCCCTCTGGAGTTCCAGTGCTGGGGGCCAGGTGTGTTCAGTGAATCCCAGAATGGTTTGGGTTGGAAGGGACCTTAAACTCATCTCATTCCAACAGGGACACCTCACACCATCCCAGGTTGCTCCAAGCCCCGTCCAGCCTGGCCTTGGACGCTTCCAGGGATCCAGGGGCAGCCACAGCTACTCTGAACATGCTGTGCCAGGGCCTCACCATCCTCACAGGGAACAATTCCTTCCCAATATCCCATCTAACCCTGCCCTCTGGCAGTGGGAAGCCATTCCCCCTTTTCCTGACACTATCTGTCCATATAAAAAGTCCCTCTCCCTCCTTTTTAGGTACTGGAAGTGGCTCTGAAGCTTCTCTGGGCTGAACACCCCCAGCTCTCTCAGGTGAAGCTGACTCTGCCAATCCCAATCCCTTTCCCATTGATTGCTAGCCAGAACCCCACTCTGGAGATGGGATATATTCCTTCAGACATTCCAGCTTCCCAGTTACCTCTGCCCTGTTGCAAACCACGTTTGGGGTTTTTACATCAGAAAACAGTAATTTATCCTGAAAACCAAGTTACCAGCTAAAGTGCAGGAGCCCTGCAGTGAGAAGCACACATCCATTTTTAGACTGGGAGTTCAGCACAGCCTGTAAGCATTCTCCCCAACCTGCACCAACAGTAACAAATCCAGTCTTGGAAAAGAGCACCTATAAAACTTCTGATGCACCACCAGCACTTCCATGAGGTGTCATGGAAAAAACCAGAACAAAGGCCTGTTCTGTGTCACTAATTCTGCATGAGAGAAGCCTCATCCCTTCCCCAGCTACGTCATCCTTCCATCAGCACAGCCGGCAGGACAGTCCCAGGGGCTGTCCTTTGGCTGCTGAGAAAAGAAGCACAAACCTTTAGAAAAATACAATGCAAGAAAAAATTTGAGATAAAAATATATACCTTTGGTTAAAAACCATCCCTTTTAACGAGTCCTTTGTAAATCAGCTAGAACAGAAAAGCTTCACTTCGACTCGACAGTAGTAAAAATTAGTTCTAAACTTATTTTCTAACCCAGAGGACCCTTTCTAAAACCTCAGTAATTTTTTTTCCCCAAGATTTACACATTTGATGTTCATTATTTATAGGGATTGTTATATTTGCAGCAATAAACTATATAAATTTTCCACGGAGAGAATGTTTGTAGCACAAGCTCCTCCACCAACAGTCTTTCCAAGAAAAAAAGAAACCTAAAACACCTAAAAGTTGTTAATTAAAGAACCGTTGAAACATGTAGTTTTCTTCAGATACCAAATAGCCAAACTTCTTGTAGAAATCCACATTTTTGGGCAGACACTCGAGCGTGATTTTGTAACAGTTCAGTCTCTTACTTAGCAAGGTGAGGGTGGACGTTAATCTGGAAAAGACAAAAAAATCAGTTAAATGCTGGGTCAGTGAAGATTTAATTAGTTAAATTATCACAGCCACAACACTGAGGGCTGACAGCACTCTCTGTGTTTTCCTGCAGATCCTTTTATTCCCAGCTGGTGATCCCTGCTGGCTCAATTCTTCCCAGGTGCTGGGCAGGAAGGTTTAAGGTGTAAGGGCTTGGTGCCCACGCGGTGCTGAATGGCAAAGGTGGGGAATACTCACAGTTTTCCAAGCTGCTTCCCTCTGCACTCCCCGCTGACCACCACATCTTCTATCCTGCCTCTCTGAAAACACAGGCAAGCGTTTGTCAGCTGTGCAATTGCCCTCCCAGCTCCCTGTTTCCACAGCCTGGCTGGGACTCCCAGCACAGAGATCCTCAGCCATCTGCTCCCTCTCAACCACGTCTGACTCCTTCAGAAGCTCACTGGGACAATGGGACAGACCTCCAAGTGATCCTTTTCCTTAAGAAAAGCCAGTTTCCTTTTACTGTTAGCTTGGCACTCAAGGATGTGATATATTTTTTTAAATGCAAAAAAATTTGATCTNAGGGCTGGACAACCCTTTCCATGAGGAAGTTTTTCCCAGTATCCAACCTAAAGCTCCCCTGGTACAGCTTGAGGTTGTCACCACACAGTAACACCATAAAAACAACACGCCCAGAGTCAGGGACAGGATCTTTTCCTCCCTTCCCAGCTGCAGGATTTACCTTGGCACAGGAGTGAGTGAATTTATGTTCTATAACCAGCGTTGCCGTGGCAACGATTTGCCCCAGGTTTGTGTCCTCCACCACGGTAACGTAGTAATCTCCAGACCTCTTCATGTGCTCAAAGGTTTCTGTGGGAGCAGGCACAGGGTGGAACAGGCAATTCAGGCTCACGTTAAATTTCAGTGAAGTCTGATGCTTGCAGCAGTCTCTGACTGCAAATCACTGTGGGATCACAAGAAAGATGCACCCAAGACCCCAGAAAATGAAAGCTCTGGAGTCAGACTAACCCAGAAAAAAGCAGGAATGACACAAATCCCTTTTCCTTAGCTGCCCAGAGAACCCTCCTTGCTGAGCATCTCTGCACGCAGGCACTACCACACAGAATCATAGAATGGTTTGGGTTGGAGGGGACCTTAAAGCTCATCCCATTCCACCCCCTGCCATGGGCAGGGACACCTTCCACTATCCCAGGGTGCTCCAAGCCCTGTCCAGCCTGGCCTTGGACACTTCCAGGGATCCAGGGGCAGCCACAGCTTCTCTGGGCACCCTGTGCCCGGGACTCTCCACCCTCACAGGGAACAATTTCATGGAAAGGGTTGTCCAGCCCTGGCACAGCTGCCCAGGGCAGTGGTGGAATTCCCATTCCTAGAGGGGTTTAAAAGCTGTGTGGATGTGCCACCTGGGGACATGGATTAGTGGTGAGTTTGGCTTAGATCCTGTGATTCCCTGAATCCCTGGGCTGCTTCCCCCCTGCCTGTCCGGCCCAGGAGTGGGATCTAAAGGGGACTTAAAGTAGGCTCCAAGACAGCTGGAGAGGGACTTTGGACAAGGGCCTGGAGAGACAGCACCAGAGGCAATGGCTTCCCACTGCCAGAGGGCAGGGATAGATGGGATGTTGCGAAGGAATTCTTCCCTGAGGGGGTGATGAGGGCTGGCACAGGGTGCCCAGAGAAGCTGTGGCTGCCCCTGGATCCTTGGGAGTGTTCCAGGCCAGGTTGGACAGAGCTTGGAGCAACCTAAATTCAGCCCAAACAATCCATCCTACCAGGTATCTAAAGCTCAGTCTCAAAACCAGTTTCACAATTTAGGCCCGTCCCAGCCAAGCAGCCCTTGGGGATAGCTGCAACTGGATCCAAAGGCTGAGTGCCAAGGGCTGCCTCAGGGGAGCTGAACTAATCATTCCCTCTGGCATCAGGCACTCGGGA
Organism: Rhagologus leucostigma; assembly: GCA_013397725.1. NCBI lineage: Eukaryota > Metazoa > Chordata > Aves > Passeriformes > Rhagologus > Rhagologus leucostigma. Next base: position 175,232 of record VZTD01004966.1, on the reverse strand, counting down.
GCCTCACACCCGAGCAGCTTTGCTGTAAGCATCAGTATCCTCTGATTCCCTGCGAGCTCTATGGAAATGCCAAGGAATGATGATGCACTCACTGATGAACTGCTCCGGGCTCGCAACTCCGGTTTCCGTCAGCTGACCCAGAACCTTAAAAAAGCCTGGTAGGAAAGGAGGGAGGGGAGAACAACTCTCAGTGAGGGACAGACACAATCAGCTGCAAATAGCACAGAACAACCCAACGCAGCTGTTTGGAGAGGGACCATCCCCATGGCACCAGCCCACCACAATGGGATTGAGCAATGCTGAAGGATTGGCTAAAGCTCGAGTAAGCCTGAATGATATGAGTCCAAACCAACCTTTTTATCCAAATTTCAGAACTGAAGGAGAATTCATACACCAAGATGCTTGTTCATGTTGCTTTGGTATTAAAGGGAACAGTATGAAAAACCGTGCTCCCTCTCCAAAACCATGGTGAATGGGAAGTTGTGGAGTATTTGGAAGAGTTTACTTGAATTTTAGGATTAAAACAGTAAACCAAATTTTCAGGGTCACCCAATACAGCACCAATCCACGGTGCCAAAAGCTCAAATTCAGGGATGTGGTCACAACCCCAAGAACTCAAGAAGCATGAGGACAAGGCACAGGGTGGGATTGTTGGGGTGTCCTGGGCAGGTTCAGCAGTTGGACTCAATGATCCCTGTGGGTCCCTTCCAACTCAGGATGTTCTATAATTCCATCAAATTGTTTACTGATAAAAAGAACCCAAATCAGGGAAAATGAGCAATCCCCATCTACTGAGAGCTCATGCAGAATACATGTTATCAACTCAGCCTCCAACTCTCATTTCTGGCGATGATAAACCAGGATTCTACCTCGATTTAAATCAGCTGTGCAAAGTGGTCTCAGGACCAGCCCATCCCCTGGATCCAGGGGAGAAATAGCAGGAGAAAAGGTCGTGGTGTTCTCGCTCCAGTCGAGTTCCTGCAGGATTCTGGGGTCAAACATGGGCGTGTCGTCGGGCATCACGGTGGCCACGGGCATCATGGCTGCAGCCGGAGATCTGGAACGGAACGACACGGGTAAGGCACGGTTTCATCTCTAAAGAAGTTGTTTCCCCCGGCTGTAGCACAGTGTGGGATTTTCCTCAGGGATTTCACAAAAGGTGAATACACTGCTGTTCACTTTATCTGCAGCTGAAGCTGCTCAGCCTTCACCCGCCGAGGCCGCTGGGTTAACAGAGCGTGTGCACCCGGACGCGGCGCACGTCAGCCAGAGTCAACACACGGAGCTCTGTGTTTGTCTTGGAAAAATCCAGCCTGATAAGGCTTTGAAGAGGGTGTTTAACCTTTACAGCTCGATGGAAAGGAAAGCATCACTCTCAAGAAACCTCCCAACAACCTGTCTAGACATCATTTGCGCTCCTGTTCAATTTAAAACCTGCAGTGGGGGAATAATGCACTTTTTTCCAACCGGTCCCATCCCATAAATACTTAATCTCTCAGGCACAAGGCACCACATCCCACAGCAGGTGATGCCACAGCTACAGCCCAAACTGCCTCTCCTGGGGCTGTCCTGTTTGCTCTGGGTGTGTGCAGAGCCCAGCTGCCACGCACAGCCCCGCAGTGTCCATTAACAGGGAAAACACCAGTGCCAAGGTGACAGTGAGACACCTGTTAATGATTAAAGAGATGGGGGAACTGGGGCTTATTCTGGATGACAAAGGGATGTATTTGCCTTAATGCATTCAAGGCCAGGTTGGACGGGGCTTGGAGCAACCTGGGATAGTGGGAGCTGTCCCTGTTTATGGCAGGGGGTGGAATGAGATGGGCTTTAAGGTCCCTTCCAACCTGAAATTCTATGATAAAAGAAAATAATTCTTACCCTGTCCCCTGTGGAATACCTGGTCCGGGTTCTGGTATGAGCAGAGCTCATGAAAACTTCTAATTTCTTTATAAATCTTCAGATTACCTTAGCTGCACCATGAATGATACAGCAGCCACACACCAGTGGCCAGGCCAAACAAACAGCAGAAAGAAAAAGGTGTTTGGGATGACACCTTTTAAAACAAGACACCTCAGGGCCCAGGGAAAGAACAGAACAAAACAGGAAGCATCACAGCATAATGAGCCTCAAAAGTGAAAGCGGCTCCACAAACCCAACTGAAATTTCTTAAAATAAAAAAAAAAACCAACACCTAATCTTTTTTTTTATGCCACCTGCTGGTACACACTGGCCTTTAAATCCCAGTTCTCATCATCCTAATTTTGCATATAAAAGTAACAAAAATTTGCTGTTACAGCAATTAAACAGCAACACAAACTCTCACCCCACATGAATTTTCAAAATGAAACAGCGGGAAAGATGAACTGCAAAGAGAAACATTTCTACACATTTCTCTGTTCCTACAGCTCAACTATTCCAATGTCACTTTTCCTCTGTCCCTCAGAATTCCCAAGTGCCCATATCAACATTCAAACAGTGTCTGTACAGAATAAAGCAAACCTCATGAACTCCAGCTCAGGGGTACAGCACACCAAGCTCACACGGCAGGGGAAAAGCACAGGGAGGAAATAAAATTTTCGACGCTCTTTGAGCAGTTAGTGACCAACTAAGAGTCATTTTCCTACTTCCGGCACAGCTGGAGCAGGATGGAGTTGAAAGCTACACTCGTTTTCTGGAGGCAGGAATATGACTTAGGATAACGCCAAACGAATATAAAAATAAAAGGATTAAAGTACAGGGAAGGAGAAGAGCTCTGGCTTGGGGGTCGTCCTGGTGCATAGCTCAAGTTTCCCTGGAGCATCCCGGGATCCCCACGTGTGTTGGGAGCAGGGTACGTCCAGGGACCCCCTGAGCTGAGCTGCCATCCCGGGGGACACCCCCAAACCCCCAGGAGGGTCAGTGGGTGCCTGGCCAGACCTCTGCCAGCGCCCCAGTTTTGGGGGACGGGGTGATACAGAGCCCAGCTCTGCCCTTGGAGGGACCCCACAGCTTTCCTCAGCCGCAGCAGCCCCTTGGGGCAGAACCTCCCGCACAACCAAGCCCTCGAGGTGGTCTCCCCACCTCCCACACGGCCCTTTCAGGCGATCCCCTCAAACTCTCACCTCACATGCAGCTTTTTGGGGGAGTCCCCTCACGTCCTCCACTCATACACAGCCCTTCGGGGGGGGTCCCACATCCCTTCACCCCACACACGGTCTCTCGGATGGTCCCCACAGCTCCCCTCAGCTGAAGCTGCTCCCCGGAGGTGAGACCCTTCCCCAAACCAACCTCTCAGAGGCGTCCCCTCACCTCATACACGGCCTATTGAGGGCACCCCCTCACTCCATCGGCAGCCCCTCGGTGGGGGGGGCATCCTGTTGCACTACACACAGACCTTCGGGGCGGTCCCATCACCCACACACGCACACGCAGCCCCTCTGGTGGGGTCCCCACAGCGCCCCTGAGCTGAAGCAGCCCGTCAGGGGTGGGACCCCTCCCCAAAGCGACCCCTCCGAAGGATTCCCTCCCGCAGCCCCTCACGGCCCCCTCTCCGCACTCCCCCGCGCGCGCCGGCCCCGCCGCACGCGCCGCACGGACGTGGCAGGGTGGGCGGGGCCATGCCGGGCCGGCGCGCGCGCGCGCGCCCGCCCACGCTCCCTCGGCCAATCGCAGCCGAGCGCCGCCAATCGCGACCAATCGCCGTCGATCTCCGCCCGCCGGCCACGCCCCCCTCTGCCCCCCTCCGGCCTCGCGACCTTTCGGGGTCCGTCCCGCCCCCTGGCGCGGGTTGGGCGGGGGGCGGTCTGGACACGCCCCCTCCCCTGTAGGCCGCGCCCCTCCCGCCGCGGCCCGCCCTCAGGGCCCCGCCAAGATGGCGGGCGATGCCTTGTGGTAGNGATAGTGGGAGCTGTCCCTGTTTATGGCAGGGGGTGGAATGAGATGGGCTTTAAGGTCCCTTCCAACCTGAAATTCTATGATAAAAGAAAATAATTCTTACCCTGTCCCCTGTGGAATACCTGGTCCAGGTTCTGGTATGAGCAGAGCTCATGAAAACTTCTAATTTCTTTATAAATCTTCAGATTACCTTAGCTGCACCATGAATGATACAGCAGCCACACACCAGTGGCCAGGCCAAACAAACAGCAGAAAGAAAAAGGTGTTTGGGATGACACCTTTTAAAACAAGACACCTCAGGGCCCAGGGAAAGAACAGAACAAAACAGGAAGCATCACAGCATAATGAGCCTCAAAAGTGAAAGCGGCTCCACAAACCCAACTGAAATTTCTTAAAATAAAAAAAAAAACCAACACCTAATCTTTTTTTTTATGCCACCTGCTGGTACACACTGGCCTTTAAATCCCAGTTCTCATCATCCTAATTTTGCATATAAAAGTAACAAAAATTTGCTGTTACAGCAATTAAACAGCAACACAAACTCTCACCCCACATGAATTTTCAAAATGAAACAGCGGGAAAGATGAACTGCAAAGAGAAACATTTCTACACATTTCTCTGTTCCTACAGCTCAACTATTCCAATGTCACTTTTCCTCTGTCCCTCAGAATTCCCAAGTGCCCATATCAACATTCAAACAGTGTCTGTACAGAATAAAGCAAACCTCATGAACTCCAGCTCAGGGGTACAGCACACCAAGCTCACACGGCAGGGGAAAAGCACAGGGAGGAAATAAAATTTTCGACGCTCTTTGAGCAGTTAGTGACCAACTAAGAGTCATTTTCCTACTTCCGGCACAGCTGGAGCAGGATGGAGTTGAAAGCTACACTCGTTTTCTGGAGGCAGGAATATGACTTAGGATAACGCCAAACGAATATAAAAATAAAAGGATTAAAGTACAGGGAAGGAGAAGAGCTCTGGCTTGGGGGTCGTCCTGGTGCATAGCTCAAGTTTCCCTGGAGCATCCCGGGATCCCCACGTGTGTTGGGAGCAGGGTACGTCCAGGGACCCCCTGAGCTGAGCTGCCATCCCGGGGGACACCCCCAAACCCCCAGGAGGGTCAGTGGGTGCCTGGCCAGACCTCTGCCAGCGCCCCAGTTTTGGGGGACGGGGTGATACAGAGCCCAGCTCTGCCCTTGGAGGGACCCCACAGCTTTCCTCAGCCGCAGCAGCCCCTTGGGGCAGAACCTCCCGCACAACCAAGCCCTCGAGGTGGTCTCCCCACCTCCCACACGGCCCTTTCAGGCGATCCCCTCAAACTCTCACCTCACATGCAGCTTTTTGGGGGAGTCCCCTCACGTCCTCCACTCATACACAGCCCTTCGGGGGGGGTCCCACATCCCTTCACCCCACACACGGTCTCTCGGATGGTCCCCACAGCTCCCCTCAGCTGAAGCTGCTCCCCGGAGGTGAGACCCTTCCCCAAACCAACCTCTCAGAGGCGTCCCCTCACCTCATACACGGCCTATTGAGGGCACCCCCTCACTCCATCGGCAGCCCCTCGGTGGGGGGGGCATCCTGTTGCACTACACACAGACCTTCGGGGCGGTCCCATCACCCACACACGCACACGCAGCCCCTCTGGTGGGGTCCCCACAGCGCCCCTGAGCTGAAGCAGCCCGTCAGGGGTGGGACCCCTCCCCAAAGCGACCCCTCCGAAGGATTCCCTCCCGCAGCCCCTCACGGCCCCCTCTCCGCACTCACCCGCGCGCGCCGGCCCCGCCGCACGCGCCGCACGGACGTGGCAGGGTGGGCGGGGCCATGCCGGGCCGGCGCGCGCGCGCGCGCCCGCCCACGCTCCCTCGGCCAATCGCAGCCGAGCGCCGCCAATCGCGACCAATCGCCGTCGATCTCCGCCCGCCGNCTGTTCCGGCTCGGCTCTCCCGCCGCTCTTCCCGCCGCCTGAAGGGTCTTTTCACCCTCACAGAAGCCCTACTGGGCTTGGCGAGGGGAAGGGTTAGGGCAGCGAGGCACGATAGACCTCAGCTCCCACACACACACCCACCTCAGGGGTGCCAAGGCTGAGGCGTTTGCCGGGTTTGAAATCATAGAATCATGAAATTCCAGACTGGGTTGAGTGGGAAAGGACCTTAAAGATCATCTCTTTCCAGTTCCTGCCATGGACAGGGACACCTTCCAGTGGACCAGATTGCTCCAAGCCCCATCCAGCCTGGCTTTGGACACTTCCAGGGATCCAGGGGCAGCCACAGCTTCTCTGGGCACCCTGTGCCTCACTACCGTCTCAGGGAAGAGTTCCTTCCTAATATCCCGTCTAACCCCACCCTTTTCCAGTTTAAAGCCATCCAGGCCGTCACTTTGATAATTTTTATCTCAGCGGGATTGTTTTTGGAGACTCCATTGCTCTGCTTGGCCAAGACCTGTGCTGGGACGGGCCTCGTTCAGCCTCCAAGGCTGACAGACGTCATGAGTGAGGGTTTTAATTCCTTTTCAATAAAAAAAAAAACAACTTTTAAGATGATCTCAAGAGACAATTTTATGAATAGCTGAGGTCAGGGCACGCATGTAGCCTGGAGCGGGAGAACTGGTGAACGCAATAATTACACAAAACACTTCTGAGACATGATTTCCATTTTCCATGTGTCTCCCCTGTTATTTTACCATCAGAATGAATCACTCTGTAACCGTGGAAACAATCAGCATTCCTTATTTTTGACTTCTTCAGGCCCAGAGTGACCAGATGACACACACCGACCTCCCTCGGTCCAGGCACACCCAAAATCTGGGGGCGAAACTCTCAGACTGCAGCCAGATGAACCGCTGCGATATTTAACCTTTTATTGCAAGGGAAAGGCACAAACTGGGCGTGAGTTTCCCCTCCTATCCCTTCCCTTTCGTTTTGAGGGATTCAGAGAACTGGGAATGTCCCCTCCATGCTAAAAATGAATGTTATATTGTGCTGCTTTGTCTGGTTGAACAGGGAAGCTGGGAGTGTGGACACATTTCCACTCCGTGAAAAACGACAGACAGAGGTTTAGCTTAAATCCCACCACGATGCCTTTTCCTTGATGGAAGGATTTTATGGATTTGAGGTAGCTCTCACATTTTGTGTAAGTAAGTGTGGAGAGTCACTGCTTTTTAAAACCAGAATCATGCCATAGCAAGGCCACGACCACATGGGGTCAGCTCAGCTTTCCCCACTGAGGCTCAGAGCAGAGGCCCCGGACCTGCAGCGGGAATGCAGCGACTTTTGGACAATCCTTATCCAGGTACATCCTCTCAGTTCCCAACAATCGCTGTGTAGGGACATCCTGACCCAGAAAGTGCATCTGGTCTGTGGGGTTTAACAGCTGAGCAGTGCTGTCCTCTGTGTATCTCTGACCTCCAGCGCTCCTGTGCGGCAGTGGAATGTTGAAAAATGAGGGGGAAAATCCTTTGTTTTGGTTTAAACTCTTGCTCTGAGTTTGTCAGTCCTGCAGACCAGGGCTATTTCCCAGCACAGGTGCTGACAGACCTTTCCGCATGTGGGTTTTGTAGCAGCAAGAGTCTAAACCAGAGCGGGGGAATGATTTGGATGGGAAAACTTTCCTTGTCATTCCAGGCCCTTGTAAATAGTCTTTCTCTATGTTTTTCGTAGGCTGCCTTCAGGTGCTGGAGGCTGCAATTAGTTCATCCTGACGTCTTTTCCAGGCTGAACAATCCCAACTCTCCCAGCCTTTCCTTGGAGGAGAGCTGCTCCATCCCTCTGATCATCTTGGTGGCCTCCTCTGGACTCACTGCAACAGGTCAGTTACACTGATTAGTGTTCCCAGAATGGAAAAACCTGGATCAGGGATCAGCCACTTTGCTGAGTCCACACTTGAGATGGGCTTTGCTTCTCTGCTGACCAGTGTCAGGGCCTGAGGGAACGGCTGGAGCTGGAGTTTAACTGGATATCAGGAAAAGGTTCTTCCCCCAGAGGGTGCTGGGCACTGCCCAGGCTCCCCAGGGAATGGGCACGGCCCCGAGGCTGCCAGAGCTCCAGGAGCGTTTGGACAGCGCTGCCAGGGATGCCCAGGGTGGGATTGTTGGGGTGTCTGTGCAGGGCCTGGAGCTGGACTCTGATCCTTGGGGATCCTTTCCAGCTCAGGATATTCTGTAATTCTTTCCAAGGCCAACAGCAAGGCCACAGCTCCCTGGTATCTGCGAGGCCAGGATTTGGCTGCTGAAAACCAAGGGGAAAGTTGAAATAACACCTTTCCACTGGTTTCCTCATTTCCACATCTCCTCTCCGCCGGTTCCGCTGTGGCAGAGGGGAAAAGGGAAAAACTCCAGCAGAGTGATATCTGTCGGCTGCTCCGGATTTGCCAGCAGGGAAATTGCAAATCCACGGCCGCGGGACAGCCAGGAAGATGGGAAGGGAGCCATGCACTTGTTTGATGTAAATGACAGGGCCTGAACACACCCTGCTTTATGAGGAGGGAAAAAGTGCTCTCCTTTTCCTTCGGCTGCATGACACAAGGCAGGAAGAACGGAGGAATCCTTGCCACAATAAAAGTGTTTACATTCTGTTTTGGAAACATGCTCAGGGCTTGGAATACCTAGGGACCAGCCCCTTTTAACCTTTCATAGACAGGGCTGTATTCAGCCACAAACAAACCCTGGGGGGTGGAAATGTCAGAAGAGCTGCACAAACCAGCTCCAGGCACCTGGATTTTGCAGAGCACCCAGTGCCTGTTTATCTTTGGAAAGAAAGATGCTGCTGTGTCTCCCAAAGTGTTTCCTGCAGATGGATAATGAGAAACTAAATACCTGCTCCAGCTTAATGAAGTCAGGAGGAAACCTGGCAAAGCTCTGCCGCCATCCAGATGGCCTCCTGGGACCTGGGAAATGGCATTTCCTTGGGGTTTGAGATAGTGTTAGTGCAGTTACAGAAGGAGAAGTGCATCTGGACCGTGTCTGCCTCGCTGGAAATAATTATCCCATCTTTAACCAAGCAGCCAAATGTAATTTAACTGCCCAGAAAGTGTTTGGAGCCACAGGGGTGTTGCAGCCCCAGGCTGCCAACCATGGAGGCTGGAAGTTTCAGGTTTTCCCATCTTTCCTGCCCGTGTCCCCAAAACATTTTTTTTTAATGGAGAAAATCCCTGCCTAAGGCTGACAACATCTCACCTTATTAGTGCTCCGATATCCCAGCTCAGAGTCCAAGTCAAGGCTTAAAAAAACCACAGAAAAAGCTCCAACAAGAAACTTAATTATGGCTCTCACCCTCCTTTGCATGTGGCTGTTTTATGGGAAGTAAAATAGCATCGGCTCAGCCCAAAAAATTGGAGCTGGGATCGGATCCAGCACGAATGTGGCCTCGGGGTGAGAAATGGGGGACGAAGCCCAAATGGTGATCCCAAAATGCTGCGGGTGCAGGGGTGTGCACATTGCAGGTGACTCCGGAGATTTGGGGTCGCTGCAGGTAAAAGGACATTTTCTCATCAGCCACAGGCAGAGCACTCGGGATGACGGATCTTCCCGTACAAAATGAGCACACCGTGGATTCCATAAGCTGTTTTCCTGGATGGATTAGTGAGCAAATAGCAGCTTTTACCTTTTTCCCTTCCACCAAGGTGGCACCAAGATGGCATTTGCCCAGTGACTGTCTCTGCAGACACGCTGTCACCTGATGTCCCGTCGGTGGGACACTTAAGGGGCACTGTATTTCCCAAAGGTCGTATTTCCATGAGCTCCATTAAATTCAGGAAGCTCCTCCAAAGGAAGTACCGCCCTGATCTCTTGCCCTCCTGTTCCATGGGCATTGGGGGATATATTTAAGGGATGTATTTAAGTGTCCCAGGTGAAGGACTTGAAGAATCCTGTGTGTGAGACCAGCGAGGAGCAGCTGTTCCTGGGGGTGGAAGGGGACAGGTGGGCTTTGGGATCCAAGCCAGCTGTGGGATCACTGGGAACTGATGGTCTCGGATACACTCAAGGAACGGAGCATTTAAACTGAAATAGGGGAGGTTTAGATTAGAGATTAGGAAGAAACTTTTCCCTGTGAGGATGGGGAGGCCCTGGCACAGGGTGCCCAGAGAAGCTGTGGCTGCCCCTGGATCCCTGGGAGTGTCCAAGGCCAGGTTGGACGGGGCTTGGAGCAACCTGAGATAGTGGAAGGTGTCCCTGCCCTTGGCAGGGGGTGGAACTGGATGGTCCTGAAGGGCCCTTCCAACCCAAACCATTCCGTGATGCCACAGTTCTGTGGTCATTCCACTGGTGTCCCAGTGGCCATCCTTGTGTCCAGGCAGCGATCCCTCCTGGGTGCCAGGATCGGGAATGTGCTCAGCTCTGCTCAGCTCACCCGTGGTCCTTCTCTCTCGTCTGTCCCTTTTCCCTCTAGGTGGAGTTATTACACACCAGATTTCAGCTTCTTCCGTGTCTGGATCAGCTCCTGCAGCCGAGCAGACAATGAGAGATCCCTGCCACTGCCTGCAGCCCCACTGCCTGGGTGCTTCCCTGGAATTTAGTCACCTGAATTTAATGAAGCCCAGAGTACCTTGGAGAGCTTACACGTGTTGCGTGCGTGGGATGGGAAAGGTGAGCTGTGCTTTGGGGTTGTGTGGGCAAGGGGAGGATGGGGGTCCTTCAAAATGAAAGGAAAATAATTAATCAGGGATGTACTGTGGGCTCCATGGAGCACCTTCCCTTAATTCTGCTTTATGAGCTTTTCCTCCTTTCCCTTACCTTGTGGCACAGTTGGAGGGGAGGAAGAGGAGGCAGGAAAACCCACAGGGTTTTTTTTTCATAATTAATGGCATCGTTTGGATTGACTTGGTCACAGAGGGCTTGAAGGACAATTTGGGACTCGTAGGTTCCAGGTGCTCTCATTCCCAAGCCCTGTGGACACCTGGGACAGCGTGGGTGCTGGGGGAGCAGTTGGGGCCAGGCTCTCCCCACGCTGTGCCAGGGGCACATCCACCCTCGCTGGGGCATCCTGGCTCTTTGACTCCTCCACATTCCCCCACCAATGACATTCCCTGGTCTCACTCCAGTTCTTTTCCAGAATCCGGCACTTGAGTGCTTTGAAAGATTTACCACCCCTCTCCCTCCTTGCCATAATTTCCCTGTCTGTCTCAGACACATTCCCGCCCTCTCCTCCTGTTTATGGGAAGGGAAAAATCACTCAGGAGATAAAGCAGCTGCCCACGGCCGTCAGCCGGGCCCTGCGGCTCATCCTCAGTTCCAGGGAGCCCCCGGCTGTAATGCCGCATCCTTGGAAGTGCCTGACTCGTGATTTTCAGCTGGGAGATGATGGGAATCAGATGTGGTCCCTCCAGAGGGCCACCCAGGGTGGGACACAGCGTGGATGGGGGCTGGAGGTGGCCTCGGAGTAACCCTGTCCCTCTGGAAGGGTGGGCAGGCTTCTTCCCAGGTTTGCCATTCCCAAGAGCTCTCCTCGCCCTCGCTGCCTCGTCAGGGCAAAAGCAAAACTCACAAAACTCTTAGGGTCACTGCAGCTCTCTGCCCTCCTGCCTAAATCTGCTGAGAGCCATCAGGGATACCAGGAACCTGATTTTTCCCAAGTGTCCCAGGTGAGGTCTGGCCATCCCTGCTGCCTGGGTGAGCAGGAATTAGATGGGCTCATTCTGCTGGGACCAGCATCCTGTCTCCCACTGGTGGGGTAGAGCTCAAACCTCAGCTCAGTGGGCTCAAGTGCTCTGAAACAAAAGATGTGGAAAAGAGGGCGAATTTAGATGGGATATTGGGAAGAAATTCCTGGCTGTGAGGGAGGTGAGGCCCTGACACAGGGTGCCCAGAGAAGCTGTGGCTGCCCCTGGATCCCTGAAGTTTTCAGTGCCAGGTCAGATGGGACTCGGAGCAACCTGGGCTAGTGGAAGATGTCCCTGCCCCATTGCAGGGGGTTGGAATAAGATGGGATTTAAGTCCACTTCTAACCCAAACCATTCTGGGATTCTGTGATGATGATGAAGGAATTGCACAAGAGGAACAAGAGAGCCGCTGTCATCCCATTCCTTGAGCCCAGTTTGGAGGGCAGTGCAGTGCCTTTCCTTGGACAGCCTGGGATCAGGGAGCTCCACTTTCCCTGGACACCCCTGCAGTTCCCCTGTGGCCCCCAATGCTTGTTCCTGAGCTGTTCCAGTGCCTCTCTTTGGGACATGTCCCCAGGCAAAGGACTAATGGGAGTAAATCCCAGCTGGGATCACTGGTGTGAGTCAAATTTCTAACCCAGATCCTCTCCCATTTCTCACCCCCTTCTCCAGGCAGGAAATCAAAGCCCAGCTCGCTCATTAGGGACTGACCAGCTGTTGACCAAAAGCCAAAAATAAAACCCAGAGCAAATGCTTTATTTGCTCAAACTGCTGCATTCTCAGAGGAGGGGGAGTGGGAGATTTCCAAGCAGAGGCTTCCCACCAGCTGGGAATCTGCGGCTTCACCAGGAGCTGACAGCACAGGGGAGCTCTGTTACCACGTCTTTGTCTTAGCTGGGGATCAAAGGGAAAGTTTTCTGAATGATTTCAGTATCTGACAGGTTCCTGCATATTTGAGCCACTGTGAGATATGGGATTGGCCTTTCCGAGTCACTTGGGAATTTGGGAAATATTTTGCTGCTCCTGTGTCAAGCTAAAAAGAGAAAAACTCCTGAAGTGCAGCCTCTTCCTCGGATCAGATCAAATGCTGATCACACTGATGCGAGCTCCCTGGCAGCTTTTCTGGGATCAATTTGGCATGTTGGGATTTCAAGCTCTTCTTGAACTGGAGTTTCCCATCCTCTCCCCCCGCAGCCCATCAGCAGGGCTGTTCTCAGCTCCCACACGGGGAAGATCCAGGTTTGCATCCCGAGGGATCGCGGACCTTCGGCCTGGGAAAAGTCCCCGTTTGCATCCTGGAATTGTGAAAACCAGACGGGAGAGCTTAAGGGAAACCAAAGGAGCAGTTTGTGGGGGGAGACTCAAGGCTGAAATATGTGGAACAGCTGGAAGGATGCAGGGGATTTCAAAGGGAAGGCTGGGATGCCGATGGAAACGGGAGCAGGCGCAGGGGCCGCAGTGCACTGGTGCTTACGGGAAGAGCTGTGAGCGGGGGGGGCACTTTATTTGTTTCAGATCTATAACATCCAGCAGATATTTATGGATCTTTTATCTCTTTAGTGCCTCGGGGCTGCAAATCAAAGCGCCCGGGGCTCTTGTGAGACTGAAAGCAAACAAATAAAACCCCCGCTGGTCTCCAGAAAGGTTTGGAGCCGCACGAGCACGGCCACTGATCCATCTGAATTTAATTAGACCCATTAAGCCACTCTTGGTGCCGTCACTCCGGAGGGCTTTGGATCCTCAGCATCCCTTCCTGCATCGGAGATGAGGGATGATACACCTGGGACGTGAGGGTTGTCTGAGCCAGACGGAACCAGGCACATCCACATCCGTGTGTGGTTCCAGCTCTGCGCTGGATCCTGGCTCTGGCGACACCGGGTCTGGGTTCCTTGCATCCCTAATCAATTCCAGGAAAATCCCTGGTGGTCCTGAGTGCCCTCAGAGCGTCCCTCGAAGGGGCAGGTCAGGGTGAAAGGTGCTGCTGATCCCAGCCCTGGGATGCTCAACCCAGAGAGGGGCTTGGAGGGGTTGGACAAGGCAGAGCAAGGTTGGATAAAGCTTGGACATTCCCCCTTGATGTGAGCACCAGGAATTTGGGAGATGTCTTTGCACACAGCCAGGGAAGTGGTGCCGGCCACCCAGGAGCCCCTGGAAAGTCTCCAGTGTGCTTCCTGAGACACTGACGTGACTCATCCGCTTGGGTTTACTACGGATTAATTTAAGGAGCTTTTTTCAGCCCCTGCCCACCACAGGAAAGCCCCTGGGGCCGCCATCCCATGGCAGGAGGGCTTTTGGAAACCCTCGTGTCCTGGGTGTAGGGAATAACCCAGCTCCTTTTGGAGTGCTTGGGGATCAGTTTGTGTTAGAGAACCACAAAATCATGGAATGGTTCGGGCTGGAAAGGACCTTAAAGATCATCTTCCAACCCCCGCCTTCAGCTATCCCAGGTTTCTCCAAGCGCCATCCACTTAACCTTGAAAATTTCCAAGGATGGGGAGTGATTGCCCTCCCCCTCCCCACAAACCAACAGCTTCCCCAAATGTCCCTTTCCCATCAATTCCTGTCAGCAGGATGTCTCCATACCCAGCTCCCACCCCCCTCCCTGCTGCAGGGGATAGCCCTGTTGGGGAGATATTTCTTTTTTGCTAAGTTTTAAAATATCTGTGTGTCTGCAAACCTCTCCCCCATCCCAAACTCCGCAGATCCCGCTCCAAACCCGCTCCGGGACTCGCCCATCTGCACGGTATTAAATTACTTGGGGCTTAAAACGCCGTAGGAATCCCAGCCGACCCCCCCAGGCCATGCCTCGCTCACACAGACATCCAAATCCCCTGCTGCGTTCGGAGAGGTGCGTTTTCATCCCTGGCAGCCGGTTTGCATCAGTACCTTGCCAAAAAGTGATTTATTTTTTCCTTTTCCACTCCTCAAGGTCCTGGAGCGGGGTCAGCAAGGGAGGAACATCATCCCCCTGTCCCTGCTGCTGTTGGAGGCCTGGAGTTGTCCCATTTTCAGGCATCTCTGCCACTTACTTTGTTAAACAGGGGTTTGAGCAGCCTTGTTGGCTTTGAATCTCCCTCCCCGTCATGTGCTTATCACTGGAAGTTGGAAATAACTCCTCTTTCCCAAGCACAGCCACTGGTTTGTGGATGCCAGGCGGTCACAGCTCTTCCTCCCCGAGGCTGAGTCACCCTCGGGGGCTGGGGACACCCACGGGCTGGCTTCTCCTGGGGTTTGGTTTGGGTTTTAATTTGGATTACTCCTTTGATTACCCAAAAGGAACAACCACAGCCAGATTTCCTTGTGTCAGCAAAATAAATCTCCGTGTCTTCTTCCAGTGTCTTCCCACAGCTGGAGCTCTGGGAACTGGGGTTGGCTGGGCCTTGTCTTGCCAAGACCCTCCTCATCCTCTGCCGTTGGGTTTAATGCCCAAACACCCCAAACCCACCTGCCCTGTGATTTCCACATAACTGGAAACCCTCTGCGCCCACCACGTCCTGGTTTTCCTTTGGCTCAGGATCACGGAGCAAACAACCATGATCCTCCTTGTCCTCGCTGCTGCCCGTCCCTGAGGTGGGTCATCCATCCCTTCCCATGGGCTCCAGCTCTTACCACCTCCCTCCTTAATCCCTTTTCCAGTGTGCTGCTCTCGCATCCTCCTCACCCCTGTCCATCCTCAGCGTGTGGCCATTCCCCTCTGTGCCGTATTTTATCTGGTGTTTCTCCAGATTTTAGGAAAACCACATAATTTTTCACCCCCCTCCGCTCCGACATCTCGTTACCACTTGCATCTTTTCATCCAAGGAGAAAGGAAATTTTCATCCTTTTCATCTAGCCTAGAAAACCCGGTGGCCTCCTTTGGATCACCTCAAACCCCCTGTGACCCTTTCCAGCACTGCTTCCCACCCGGCTTCTCCCATCTCCCACCCTCGGGGGGCCATGTGGGGAAGGGCTGTGGCTGACAGCAGCCTCTGCCTTCCCATGGCCCTACCCCGACCTCCTCTGCTTTTCTGCTCAGCATTTCCTGCCTCATCGCCTCCCCCAGCTGCACGTCCACGCCGAGTCCTGCGGAGGTGCCTGGGGACGCGTGGACCGAGGGGACATGATCCATCTTCTCCCCCCATCTTTCCTCTCCACCTCCCCACCCTGCTGAACCCCAGGCTGGGCAATAGGAGGTAAATATTTTTCAGGGAGCCATCCCCATCACACACCCACACACTTTGGAGCTGTTCCAGCGTTGCTGCCGTGCCTCGCCCGCTCCCGCATCCAGCCGAGATCCCGGTGCTGCCTGCCAGGAGCGTGCTCGCCGCCCTCCGTTCGCGTGTCTCGGAGCTGCCTGGACTTGCCCCATCCCGAAGAACGAGCCCGCGGGCGTGGGGCAGGATTGGGAGCATCCCTGGCAAGTCCCGAGCGCTGCTCCGCCCCGGCTGCGCTCCCGTTGGAGCGGGAGGAATCGCCCGGCCCCACCAGGCCGTCCCTGCTCTGGGATTTTATGGATCAAGGATGCAACCTGTCCTGGGACACGTGGTGTGTGATTAGAGAATCAGTGCAGAAATGGGGAGATGAATTTGTGCTAGGGGAGGCTTGGATTTGAGGGGAAATTCCTTGATGGAAAGGGTGGTCAGGCACCGGAACAGCTGCCTAGGGAAGCAGTGGAGTCACTGGAGGGATGTAAAAGCTTTGTGGATGTGGCAGCTGGGGACATGATTTAATGGTGGGTTTGGCCTAGATCCTGTGATTCTCTGAATCCTGGGCTGCTTCCTCACTGCCTGGCCAAGGAGTGGCATCTACAGGGGACCCTAGATCTTGAAGTGGACTCCAAGAGAGCTGGAGAGGGACTTTGGACACAGGATGGAGTGCCAGGACAAGAGGGAATGGCTTCCCACTGCCAGAGGGCAGGGATAGATGGGATACTGGGAAGGAATTCTTCCCTGTGAGGGTGGGGAGGCCCTGGCACAGGGTGCCCAGAGAAGCTGTGGCTGCCCCTGGATCCCTCGAAGTGTCCAAAGCCAGGTTGGACGGGGCTTGGAGCAACCTGGGATAGTGGAAAGTGTCCCTGCCCATGGCAGGGGGTGGAACAAGATGATCTTTAAGGTCCTTTCCAACCCAAACCATTCCAGAATTTTGTAACTTTGCTTTTTGGTGGCATTTGTTTCAGCAAACTCGGGATAAGGCAGCAGGAGGGAGCCCAGGGCTGGCACGGGATGGCTCTGTCCTACAGTTGTTGTTCATGGCCTTTCCATAGCACAGTTAGATCCCAAAAACCAGGAGCGGCAGCTGAATGTTAAATAAAAGATTTGACTTTTATTTAAAATAAAATGTATTTGAACATAGTCTTGATACCACGGACTACGGGAACGCAACACTGGTTATTCCTCAGCATTAGGTGGGCACGGGATCCCTCCTCGTTAGCGTTAATGTGGGAATGGCTTAATGAACCTGGCAGTCCTGGCCCCAGGTATCAGCTACTGAGGGTGTTGTGGCACAGCTCTGGAATCCCCTTTAACTTAGATCAAAATTTACGGGACTGGAAATTGTATTTTTGGTGGGTTTTTTATTCCTCAGTTTGTCCCCGTACCCCTCCCAGACATCCTACGGTTACTGCTGATCTATGCAATGTCCTAGCTGGCTTGTGAGACTAGTTACAAAAACTGTACAACTTTATAAAATTTGTGGGTTTTTTTTACATTAGTTACACAAAAACCTTTACTTCATAAACCTTTTACTTCATATCGTAATGAAAAAATTTGCATATCAGAGGCAGAAGAGTGACTATGCTGGTGAATACTAAAAGTGTCATAATACAATACGGTGTACAAATAAAATTAAAAAAAAAAAAAGACAATATAAATGATTATCAAAAGGCAAGTTAAACAAATAAAACCAAGCTATAACAGACTAACAGAAGATCATCTTCGAGGCCACACAAAACTATCCTCAAAGTCATGTCAGGCACCTTCAGAGTCCTGGTATAGTGTGAGAGGAGAGATGGCAGCTCTGCTCGGGAGCAGGACGATTTCAAACGGGTCAAATGTACAGAATAAAAACACACAAAAAAAGGAAATAAAACACTCATGCACTAAACATGATAAATAGACTTCATATAGGTTAGCCCTGGATGGCTTTACAAGAAGATGGCTTAGAGTTCTCTTCAAAAATTGGCTTTTTAAAGTCAGTTAAATCTTTATCCTGATCTGCCCATCGGAGTCTGGATCATCGGCACTGTCACCCTGCCCAGACACGGTCTGGTTATAGCAAATTAACAGAAGTGCTCATTAGTGCACACAGATTAACTGGTCTGGTAATGCAAAAAAAAAAAACCAAAACAAAAAACCAACCAAAAATCCAATTATTTAAAAAAAAAAAAAAAGATACATTTCAAGCTTACTTTATTAAGCAGCATTATCTCAAAGGACAGCTTTGGGAAGTTAAACATGAATATGGCCGTGGGGGTTCCTGCGGGGCGGCGCCGGCGGGGCTCACACCCAGCCACTGGTCAGTTTGTAGAACATCTCCTCGTCCAGGCTCTCGTTCTGGTCTTTGGCCCGCGTGGACAGGAAGATGTAGCCCCCGATGAACTCGTGCACCACCTTGCAATCCACCTCCGTGCAGATGAACGACACCCGCACCTCGTCCGCGAACTCCACCGTCACCTGCACAGGCACACACAGCTCAGCCCCGCCCGGGCCTGCCCAAGGGAATGGCTTCTTCCCTTCTCCCTCATTTTTCTGTGCATTCAGATGATTTTCTACTGCCTAAGCAAAATTCTGTGATGCCAATGTAGGAGCGAGTTCAGGGGAGGCCAAGGGCTGGAGCCCCTCTGCTCTGGAGCCAGGCTGGGAGAGCTGGAGGTGCTCACCTGGAGAAGAGAAGGCTCCAGGGAGAGCTCAGAGCCCCTTGCAGGGCCTAAAGGGGCTCCAGGAGAGCTGGAGAGGGACTGGGGACAAGGGATGGAGGGACAGGACACAGGGAATGGCTTCCCCCTGCCAGAGGGCAGGGATGGATGGGATCTTGGGAAGGAATTGTTCCCTGTGAGGGTGGGCAGGCCCTGGCACAGGGTGCCCAGAGAAGCTGTGGCTGCCCCTGGATCCCTGGAAGTGTCCAAGGCCAGCCTGGACAGGGCTTGGAGCAGCCTGGGACAGTGGAAGGTGTCCCTGCCCATGGCAGGGGTTGGAATGAGTTGATCTTTAAGGGCCCTCCCAACCCAAACCATTCTGGGATTCTGTGAATCTTGATGATCCTTATGAGTTCCTTCCACCCTTAAATATCCTATGCCTCTTATTCAAATATTGAGATACTGAAATACCTTTTAGAGCCTTTTTTATTATTTTCTATTTATTTATCCATTCATTTATTTATTTAAATTACCATCACCCCTTTTATTCCCCCATGACTCAGAAACAATCACTCAGCCTGTTCCCACTTCTCCATGGTGAGCACGTGGCCACGTTTTCCCTGCTTCCAGAGAAACAGGGACTGGGCACAGACCTGCTGAGGTCTGGCCTTTCTTTCCACTCTTCCCTGGTTTTCTAAGTTGAATTTTGGCCACAGAAATACTTTATGGGGGCTGGGGGAGCTCGTTTTGGAGTGACTGAACAGACCATCCATTTATTGGTGCTCGTTCTCTTTTTGTCCCCTCATCACTGACAGCTCTGCAGGAGGGATGGGGATTCCCAGCAGAGTATCCAAGCTGGATAATTGGGATATCGGGGCTTGCAGCTGACTCAAAACAATGACTCTGAGGCAGAGGGTGAAGCTGAACAATTTTTCCAGCAACTCTTAATGAGCTGCAGACTGCAGGAGAACAGCCCTCACGTATCCCTGGCAATTTTAATCGGGTGTTCTGCCAAAAAGAAGCCCAAAAATTTGTGCATCCAAATGTAACGGCAGGGGAAAAGCCCATCTCAGAGCCCGGGGAAGTGGCTACTGGTTTGGTTTTTTTTGCTATTTACATGAAAGTCTGAGTTGTACAGCAAATGAAAGGAATTTCAGTGTGGATAAGGCCCTGTATTTTTATGTTATGGGTTAGGATGGAGCCTGAGCATCGGTGCTGAGGTTTCATTTTATTTAATTGTGTGGAGTTCTGAGAATGGAGAAAATAATTCCTGGCTACAGTAGAGAAAGATTCAGGGTTTTTTCTTAAGGGTCACACTCAACTCCACCAGCGCCTAAAGGGACTCCAGGAGAGCTGGAGAGGGATTTGGGACAAGGGATGGAGGGACAGAACAAGAGGGAATGGCTTCCCACTGCCAGAGGGCAGGGATAGATGGGATTACTGGGAAGGAATTCTTGGCTGGGAGGGTGGGGAGGCCCTGGCACAGGGTGCCCAGAGAAGCTGTGGCTGCCCCTGGATCCCTGGAAGTGCCCAAGGCCAGGTTGGACGGGGCTTGGAGCAGCCTGGGATAGTGGGAGGTGTCCCTGCCCATGGTAGGCGGTGGAACTGCATGAGCTTTAAGGTATCTCCCAACCCAACCCATTTGGGATTCCAGGACTCCAGGAGTGCTGCCTGTCTCACTGACAGGAGCAGGGGGAGAGGAGGGGGTGTCAGACACCATCTCACCATTTTAATCTCCCAGTTCACGTTCCACTGTTTCATGTTGCTGAACCGCCAGGTCTTGACGGCGTCGCCGGTGCTGGCGTCCATCCGGATCAGCCGGTTGTAGGCGATGCCGATCAGCTCATCCTTCTTCCCGCCCTGGAACCTGGGAGAGGGATTGATAAAAACAAGCCTGTGGTACACATAAATCCAGCAGCTGAGTTTACTTGTAAAACCGTTTTTATAAATCAGTGCAGCTCATGATTTTAATTTCAGCTCCAGCGCGACTTCCCCAGCCAAGGATGTGCACAGGGATGTTCTTCCCCACGGCAGGGGGTTGGAATGAGATGGTCTTTGAGGGCCCTTCCAACCCAACCCAATCCAAGCCAAGCCAAGCCAAGCCAACCCAGCCCAACCCAACTCAACTGAACCCAGCCCAGTCCAACCCAACCCAACCCAGCCCAGCCCAGTCCAACCCAACCCAACCCAGCCCAGCCCAGTCCAACCCAACCCAACCCAGCCCAGCCCAGTCCAACCCAACCCAACCCAGCCCAGCCCAGTCCAACCCAACCCAACCCAGCCCAGCCCAGTCCAACCCAACCCAACCCAGCCCAGCCCAGTCCAACCCAACCCAACCCAGCCCAGCCCAGTCCAACCCAACCCAACCCAGCCCAGCCCAGTCCAACCCAACCCAACCCAGCCCAGCCCAGTCCAACCCAACCCAACCCAGCCCAGCCCAGTCCAACCCAACCCAACCCAGCCCAGCCCAGTCCAACCCAACCCAACCCAGCCCAGCCCAGTCCAACCCAACTCAACCCAACCCATTCCATGACGACTCCAGAATACTTAACCCACTCCCTGTATTCATTAAGGAAACACCCCTGCCCAGCCCAGCCCCACCCACCTTGCGTTGAAGTGCGTGATGCCGAACTCCGGCAGCGACTGCCAGGCTTGGATGAAGCGCATCTTGGCCTCGATGAGGCTCATCTGGGCCACGTTCTGGTGAGCCTCCAGGATGCGCGCCGTGATCTGCGGGCGGCGAGACACAGCGGGTTTAGGGGACAGGGGACCTCGGTGCCACCTCCGCTGTCACGCGCACGGGAGCGGCTCGGGAGGCGCTCGGGAGCCGCCGCGGATCTGAGCGTGGATAATCAGTAATTCCTCCCCTGAGGTTTTATTTCAGCTCCAACTGTTCCGAGCCCCCGACCATGGCAGATAAACGTGGAGCTTCCCATCTCCAGACACAGGAAAGCAAATATAGATCGGAGCTGTCTGGAAGCAAAGAGCCCCTCATGCTCTTGGGAACTTTAAGGATGTGAGCGAACAACAAGGAAAATTCCTGGTGTAGGGTTTCCAGTTTCACCCCATAAATCACTGGGGGATATTATAAAAACCAACCAGGGCCCAAGTGTCACGGGGAGGGTGCAGGTTTTGTTAGTGCTTTCACCGCTGCTCTCTAAACCAAAGGGGTTCTAGATTAAGTTTATTTTAAGTTTATCTTAATTTTATTGTTGCTGTCACTTACCAAGTCTCTTACATAGCCTGGCTGAAGATGGCAAGGCGAAATGAAAAAAAAAAAGAAAAGGAGGCAGAAAGAAAAAAAAGCAATCAGAAATATGGCAACAAAGCAAGGAAAAAGTGTAAATTAACTGCAAACCAAAGTTCAAGCA
>VZTD01004966.1:120116-153530 GCA_013397725.1 Rhagologus leucostigma | reverse complement strand
CAAAATTAAAAGAAAAAAAAAAAAAAAAAAACCAAACCAAAACAAACCACATGCACAATTCCTTAGGTGGAAAAGCAGCCAAAGGGAATGTGAGCAGGGACAAGCGAGCAGAGATTTGCCGCTCGTGCCGGCCCTGCCGGAGCACTGGAGTGATCCTAGCTGGGCCCTGGAGCTGTGGAGAGATGGTTTTGGCCCTGAGATNAAAAAAAAAAAGAAAAGGAGGCAGAAAGAAAAAAAAGCAATCAGAAATATGGCAACAAAGCAAGGAAAAAGTGTAAATTAACTGCAAACCAANCTGGAGTGATCCTAGCTGGGCCCTGGAGCTGTGGAGAGATGGTTTTGGCCCTGAGATGGTTTAGGTTGGATTTCAGGAAAAGGTTCTTCCTCCAGAGGGTGCTGGGCACTGCCCAGGCTCCCCAGGGAATGGGCACGGCCCCGAGGCTGCCAGAGCTCCAGGAGCGTTTGGACAGCGCTGCCAGGGATGCCCAGGGTGGGGGTGTTGGGGTGTCTGTGCAGGGCCAGGGGCTGGACTGGATGATCCCTGTGGGTCCTTTCCCACTCAGGATATTCCATGGTTCTGTGGTCCTGCTGGGGGGTGAAGGGGAGGATGAAGCTGCCAGTTCACAGGAGAATTTGTGCCCTCACTTTCCTCTCCACATCTCTGCACAAACTCAAGGCCACACTCTGGCTGGGGAAGCTCGAGAGGAAGCTCAGGAGCCCACTACAGGCTCAGCAGCTCCTTCTATTTGGGATATGTGGAGAAATGATTGGGATGCTGCTTGGGATTGAAGGGAACATCAGCTGGGCTTCCCAGGGAGGTGTCTGCCCTTGCTGGCTCTGACACCAAACCCTGGCAGGGCACCTGGGAGATCTGAAACTCCTTATTTTGGGTCGTTTTTTGTTTATTTTCATTTAGGATTTGGTGCTTCCAAACCCAGCCTGCCAACCCTACACTGCTGCACGTGGAGACAAACCCCAAACAGTGGGTTTGGGGCTGGTGAGGACCCAGCGCCTCCATAAATCCTCCAGCAAGGCCCACGGCCAATTCCCATTCCGGCACCTCCTGTGGGCTGCTCAACCTCCTCCTCCCCCTCCTCCTCCTCCTTCCCTGTGCCGGGGCCACGGAAGAACCCTTGCGGTCGAATTCCTGACATTCCTGCAGCCTCCATCCCTCATTCCTCCCAGCAAACATCCTCTGCTGCTCCAAGCTTTGCCTCTGGCCACCAAGGAAAATCTTAAATCCACTGCTTAGCTCATGTCTATGAGGGACACCCAGTGTCCACACCATGGCCATGTCCTGACTGGGATCATCCCCATCGTGCCCATCCCCACGATTCCATGGATTTTATTTTTATAACCAGGATACCTGCACAGTAAGCAAGTTTTCCAAGCTAATATTTTTCCAGGTGTCTCTGTTTTACCGGAAACCTAGAAAGTATTTTATATATATAAATACATATATCTATATATATATATGTTAAAATAGCATATTTATGCAGCCTCTCCTCCATCCAAGTGGATATAAAGGCTTATTCAGGAGAATAATAAGGGCTATATAAAATATAACTCCACTGCCAGGAAATCATCGTGCTGTGCCAATAAAAAGTTATATTTTTCCGGCTTCTCTGACTTGCAGCCTTCTTCTGGGCTTGGAGAAATCACATCCAGCCCCAGCCAGCAGCCTGAAGGATTTAAGTCACCAAAAGGCCATGGAGCAATGCTTTCCTTATTTTTGCTGCTGTTCTGACATCTAATTCTCTTTCAGAGAATCCTGCATTTATCCCCAGTGTGGAACAGTTCAGCCCTGTCAGGCAGGGATCGGATGGAGCGTGGATGGAGTTCAAGCACGAGTCACAGCAACTCAAAAACAAAGCAACGTTCCAAGGACTGGCATTTGGAAGCAGCGGAAAAGCAAAGAGAGAAATCTGCAAACCGCGCTACAGCCAAGCGTGGATAAAGCACTGCAAGCAACTGCAACTCCGCTGATCCCGGGGATTTCTCCATGGATTCTGTGCAGGGGAAGGGGTTTTAACCCCAGCACCGGGGAGAGATGGGGCGGCTGGGGCCAAACCATTATCAGCAGGGGCCAAACCATCCCCGGAATGCGTTTAAAATGAACATCGACCAATTTCGAATGCATTTACAATTGAAGGTTCCCCGCCGTGTCCGTGCACAGCACACGGCAGAATCCCGGTGCTGGGTGCCATCCCCAGGTGCTGGATCCAAACCACACCCTTCAGTCCCATCTCGTTTTAGTAACCACGTGCATCCCGGTGAGTGAAGACATCCAAAACATCCAAACCACGCCGTGTTAAACACCAGCCACCGCCGGGACGCGTGTCCAGTCCAACCAAGGCCAGCAACGGCAGCACCTACCTGCTTGTTCTTGTACTTCTTCAGGTAGCGAGGGGACACCAGGCACTCGGGGTTGATGTCGGTGTTGATCTGCTCTGGGATCAGCTGCGGGTCTGGGTTCAAATGCTGCATTTTCAGGAAGGACAGGATGTTCTGCACTTCCATGCCGTAGGAGCTGTCGGCCATGGTCTTGCCCTTGGAGGCCAGGCGGCAGGCGGCCATCCAGCTGGCGTACTGCGTCTCCTGCCCCCCAAAACAGGGACACGTGTCTGTCACAGCTGTGGGGGGACCCCCAAAAAACACCCCATGGAGCCTTCATTCCCCTCCCAGCCTCAGCAGACTCCAACACGCACAAAGACGAGCAGAAACCCAACCAACGTGTGGCCAAAACCACGCAACAAAGCCAAGGCTGATTTTCTGCTGCAGACTCACAGGAGACTTGGAGCACTTTTGGAATGCTGAGATCAGACAGGTGAGCACATTTTCTATTTGCTTTTTAAAGAACAGCACCTGAGCAGGAGCTGATGGTGGGCAAAGGGCGAGGAGGTGGCCAGCCCAAGAGATGAACTTACGTTGTCGCAGCGCAGCCAAATCTCGTTCATCCCCTCCGCCACCGGAATCAGGAGTTTGATGTTGAACTTCTGACCAGAGATGTTCACATCAGGGGTAACTTCACATCCTGCAAGGAGGGAGCCGGTGTTTAACAGGGATGTGAGGAACTATGATTTAAAAAGTGGCAAAGAAAGCAAAAATAGGAAAAGAAAGAGCAAAGTTCCCTGACTCAAGAGTCTGCAGTGGCGTCTCAGTGCCGCCAAAGGTTTGTCCCACACTTCCAATGGGATGAACACTCCACACAGCACAGAAAAAACGTGTCAGATGTCCTTTTTTCCAAGTGTCAGGAAAATGGGGGGAAAAAGCAAGACCTGATCTGAAAGCAATGAAGCCAAAGCGAATGCACACCCACAGAACTCCTGGATCCTGCCTGCAATCAGGAATGGATCCAGTGGATAGCAAACACCCCAAAATTTTCATGAAAGGATAGGAAAAGGTGACTGGACAGGTGTTGACTCTCACCCTGAAACCCCTCTATGTTATTTATGAATGATGGGATGCCATGGAAGTGTGCCAGGCCAGGCTGGACGGGGCTTGGAGCATCCCAGTTTAGCGGAAGGTGTCCCTGCCCATGGGAGCGAGGTGGAACTGGATGGACTTTAAGGCCATCAAGGATTGGCCAATGGAAAACCATTCAAGGATTCCATGATTTTGGCTGCTACAGCCACCAGTGAGGTGTGAGCATCCCGCTCCGGGTGCCTGGAGAGAATTCCAAGTGGTTGTGTAACCCCTTGGGGGTGATGAACCGACCCAGCCACGGCAGCGCGGGCGCCGCGTCAACGCCGCCTCCCAGATTTCGGCAAAGTGCCGTCACAGCGGATTGGTCAAAGCTCCCAGAAAGGTCCTGCAGGCTGGGCCTCGCTCCAACAGCAGCCTGAGGTCGCCTGGCATCCCCCCCTGCTCCTGCCTTCATGGGGAGAACAAAGGAGCTCGCTGCAGCTCCGCGGCTGCCGGAGCAGGAATGTTTCACTTGACATAAGGACAGGCAGCCACTGGAGGAATTTCAGCTCTCGAGTGAGGCTGCTCCCAGCCAGCACTGGGGAGAGAAGGAGAAATAAAAGCAGCAGAGGAAGAAAATGGTCTGTTTTTTCCAGCTTCTGCCCTGGGAGTCAGTGCAATGCTTTGGATAACTGACAAAAAGGAGAAGGGCGGGTGGGATGTTGGAACAAGGTTTGGAAGGTCCCCTCCAACCCAAACCATTCCGTGGTTCTCCAAAATCTCTTCCCATGCTACTGGGGAGCTGGCAGTGCTTCCCCACGGGATCACACATATTTCACTGTCTGGAAGTCCAAGTCTGTGCCACGATATCAAACCCAACCACCTCATTCCTTTAAACACCTTTACCCAACCCCGGGATGGAATTCCGAGGCGATAAAGCAGTGGGAAAACAAGATGCAGGAGGAGCAGCCTACTCCTGGAATAAAAAGCAGCTTCTCTTACCCCGCCTTGTGCTTCTCTTACCTCTCAGGTTCATCTGGTGAGCAGGAGTCCCATTGGATTCCTCTTTACTCTTGTAGCAGGAGATGGAGGTATCTTTGAAGGTGCACCAGTAGGGTTTGTAGCCTTTCAACGTCAGCTTCTTGGGCCTGCGGGACACGGGGAGGGACATCTCACTTGGTCTGAGCTCCTAAAACAAGCTGCTCCCCAGGAAACCTCAGTATTTCCTCAGGATTTCAGCCCTGGAAAGCTGCTGCCAGCAGCCTGGGTTATTCCCACCCCTGCCTGGGGGCTCAGCCATCCCTTCACTGCTGGCTCAAGGACCTGAGCTCCAATTGCAAGTTTGGACTCTTCAATCCCGTGGAGATAATTTGGGGCAAGGTGGGGGGAGCTGGAGGACTGTGCTACAAAAACAGACGTGTCCATGAACCGCTGCAAAATCTGCCTCTC
The DNA here is from genome assembly GCA_013397725.1 of Rhagologus leucostigma. NCBI lineage: Eukaryota > Metazoa > Chordata > Aves > Passeriformes > Rhagologus > Rhagologus leucostigma. Next base: position 148,676 of record VZTD01004966.1, on the reverse strand, counting down.
CAGCCACCACATGAAACTGGAACCACTCTGCTCGGGCTCTGAGGGGAAGCAGCACTTCCAAGGACGTGTCAGTCACGCACACGCCTGAGTGCACTCCTTGTTTTCTTTATTTAAACACTCCACAGCACAAGAGGTTCCGTTCTTTTCCATGGAAAACATGGATTTTGCTCGGTTCTGCAGGAGAACTGATGGCCCTGCAAAGTGAAGTATCCGGGACCCCGAGCTCATCCCAACACAAGCTCAGGGCCTTCGCAGAGCTCCAAGTATTGGAATATTTTAACCTTCCCTGATTTCTAAACCTTATTCTAAAGGCTGGATCTGCAGCCTCTCATGCATTTCTTGTATTTTCATCTCAGAAACAGCTGCTGAGAGTAGTTTAGATTAGATATTGGGAAGGAATTCCTGGCTGGGAGGGTAGGGAGGCCCTGGCACAGGGTGCCCAGAGAAGCTGTGGCTGCCCCTGGATCCCTGGCAGTGCCCAAGGCCAGGCTGGATGGGGCTTGGAGCAGCCTGGGAATGGTGGAAGGTGTCCCTGCCCATGGCAGGGGTTGGAACAGGATGGGCTTTGAAGTCCATCCCAACCCAAAACATTCTGGAATTCTATGATTTTAGCTGGCAAGGGCAGTAACCTGGCTGGCAGGGGAGAGAGAAACTTTCAGAGTCTCTACAGCCACACCAGGCACACGCAGGGACACATTTCTAGGAGTTAAATACTCGGAATACAAGGGACATGCATTGCTGCCCCAATTCTCCTCCCCAGCTGAAGTTAACAAGAGGCACATCCACAGCTGGGACAGCTCCGAACACTGCACCACTTACACTGGATTTCTGGCACCAAAATACCACCTTGACCCCCATTTTTTAGGAGCAAATGGAATTCTGTGTTCAATCTGACAGCCTCAAATCCCAGCCCCGGGGTTTAGGGCCTGCACTGAGTGAGGAACCAGCAGCTTCTGGCTGCTCCATCCCCTGGCGCTCCAATTTGCAAGCAATTAGCTCCCGGAGCTGCTTAATTTGATTGGCAAATCAGCAGATCAAGGGGAAGAACAAGTTGTTTGTTTGTTTGTTTGTTCAAGGGAGGGAAGAAACACCCACTGAGGGGCTGGGCACAGCCCTGAAACTTCGCCCCAATTAAGCCAGACCACAAGCCCAGACAGAAGCAGAGACCTCGTTAATTTGCCTTCGGAGAGGCAGAAGGAGTTTTCAGAGCAGAGTGTGCCAGGTTCTGGCTCCAGAACCAAACAATTCATAAAATAAAGGCTTGTTCCAGAGCTACTTCACTGTCTGCAGCTTCTTTTCACCCCCCTCTATCCTACAGCTCTGCTGTGAAATCCCATCGGTGTTTCCAGCTTCCAGAACTTTCACTGCAGCAGGCAATAAATTGCAAAAGGCGGTCGTGGCTGCCAAAAATGTTCCTCCAAGCCCAGACGCTGCCGTTCCCGGCTTCCACGAACCACCAACCGAGTCAAAGCAAGCTAAAAAAAAACCCCTAAATCCTGAGCAAGCTGGGAGAGGGGCAGAGTCAACTTAACCTGCTCCTTTTGGCACGGAGAGACCGGGATCCCGGCTGGATAGAATTCCTCCAGCCTCCTGCAGACCAGGAGAAGTCTTTGAGGGAGGGTTTTAGGTTTCACTCCTCATTTTAGGATGGTTTGTTCTCTCCTGGGCATTGAATGTGTTAAAGAAACAGCCCAGCACACACTGCTGGCTACGGGATGCACCACAGCACGAAAACACCCTGAATTTTGTACTTCAGAACCAATCAACTTCGGTACTGAATATTTTGAATATCTTAAGGCCGGGAGATTAAATAAAAAAGGATATTAAGAGGCAGGACCATTAATTATTCACAGCCATTACCAGTTCCACAAGCAGCTCTTCCCATCAGCACTTACTTGAAGACTTTAATGTAGTCGGCGAGCTCTGGGATGGAAGTGATGTCACCCTGGAAATCAAAGATGATCCCATTCACTCGCCTGCACGGAGCAGTGGGATCAGGAGGGAAGGGATGTGGTGCAGGGCAGGGAGCCGGGAGCACCATCAGGGCTTAGGGGTCGTAAAACTGCTCCTGAGAAAGCCTCGGCCACTTCCTGGGAGAAGCAAGGGGTGAAAAACCCAGGGCCCAGCTCTGCTGTTTGGAAAGCAGAGGACAAGGCTTTATTTTCCTTTGAGGAATTCCTGCTGCTGCCGCAGCCAATTCCCAGCCGCGGGGTCACCGGCGGTCACGGCACAGGGAATTTTCTCCTCCCTTCAGTTATTCCTGATGCTCCAAACAAAAGGGAAAGAGGCACCTCCGCAGAGAACCGACTGGGGAAGGGATTTCTAAGTCTAGAGAGATGTTTTTTTTTTCCCCCGAGAAGTTTTTAAATATTGTGTTTAAATTCTCTTTTTTTGCATGAGGGTGGCGCTTGCAATTCCCAGGAGCTGGAAGTAAAAAGGCTTTCGAGGGACAGGGAAAGGAAGGATTGCTCCAGGAGCTTCCAGTAGCAGGACAGTTTACTTTCAAGTCTGCAATGAGAAACTGTTTACAGATACCACAGGGAAAAAAATGCAGAATCTAAACAAACAATCCAGTAATTGCCCATTATCCGTATTCAATTACTCTGGAAATGGCTCCTGCTCCAAAGCCCTACGGAAAGGGATGGGTTTTTTCGGATGAATCACTGTCCTCTTCACTCCTGTCTGGCAGGGACTGTTCCTCAGTGATGTGTTTCAAATCTGGTTTTGCGAAAGAAATTAGGAAATATGTCTTGGTGATAAAAATTCGTTGTTATTTCTGGTTTATACTGCAAAGCTCTGCTGTTGTTAGTGCCAGTAAAGCGTCTAAGGATGGATGTAGCTTCAAAAAGCCCCGTCATAAACACTTAAAAAATTATATGAAGTGTAAAAGTGGAAAATTTCAGAGATTTTAGGGTTGGAAAGAGACGGTTTAAATGTGCAAAATGCCTGGAAAAGCTGTGCTGGGCCAAGGCTGACAGGACTGAGTCCTTTTAATGCACTTTAATTTTCAGGCTTTATATTTTTAAAGGTGGAAAACCAGTGTTAAAACAGCCTATCAAGAAAAAAAACCCCAAATGCTCTGAAATACAGACCTAGGCTAAAATCTGGTCTAATAAAAATAGGGTTTCATAAGCCTAAATTAGTTCTGAAAATCCAGCAGCTGCTTCAGGTGCTGTAAAACGTGAATTAGAAACAGTGGAAGAGGAACCTCAACGTGGAAAACTCAGTTATCTGGGAAAGTCAGTAGTGAGGATAAAAATCAACTTCATTTCCATTTAGTTTTCCATTATTTCATCAGGAGGGTAGCTTGGGGCATGGGGGGGATCAGTAAGATCCTGGCTCCTCCAAGACTTTTCCAGATGCTGCCCAGGATTCCCTCTTTCCAGAACTATCTCTTGGTATCTAAAATCCCTGTATTTTAAAGAAAATATTACTGGGGTGTGGGCAACTTTCCCATCAGAATTAGGAAAAAAAAAGGGAGAAGAAGGAAATAAATGAAGTTGGATGCCTGGAAAAACTCCCTGCAGCCCTTACCAGGATCGTCGACGTCTTGCCACCTTCCAGGGTGATTTCCAGGTCCGAGAGCGCGGCGTCCACCTCATCCACGTCCTTGTCGCTGTGGTTCAGGTGGTTTTCCGAGGACATGATGGACAGCTTGTTGATGTGGTACTGGAAGGCAAGGACAGGGTCAGGCCGGGATGATCCCACGGGACCCCACGGGATCATCACGACACGGCCGCCGTGCTTGGGAAGCGGAGTGGGAAACTGGAGTGGAAAACCAGGAGCAGAGGCCAGCAAAACACTGGGAGTGTTTGCTGAGTCAGGAATGACCAGCTTGGATGTTTGCAGTGCAAGGAGTCTCCAGGCATTGATCCCTGAAGGACATCTCCGGACCTGGCAGGGCAGAGCTGCTCTTTCCACTGGGCTGAGGTTGGAAGGGACCTCTGGAGGTCACCTGGTCCCACTCCCTGCCCCAGCAGAGCCACCTGGAGCTGTTGTCCAGGGCCACATCCACCCAGCTTTGGAGTAACTCCAGGGATGGAGACTCCACAGCCTCTCTGGGCAAACTGTGCCAGTGCTCTGTCACCCTTCTGGTACGAAAATGTCTCCTGATGTGCAGAGGGAACCTCCCGTGTTCCACGCTGTGTCCGTGGCCTCTGCTCCTGCCACTGGGCACCTCTGTCCCTCCCCTTTCCTGCCTCCCACCAGGTGTTTATGGACATTTGTAAGATCCCCCATCCCTGGAAGTGTCCAAGGCCAGGTTGGACGGGGCTCAGAGCAACCTGGGATAGTGGAAGTGTCCTGCCTCATGGCAGGGGTTGGAACAAGATGATCTTTAAAGCCCATTCCAACCCAAAGCACTGTAAGATTCTATGTCTTTGCATCTGTTTTCACCCCAGAAAACCAAAACATCCATAAAACCTCACAGGAAGGACCGTGCCCAACCCACTCTGGAGCACTTGGATGTAAACTGAGTCATTATATTTCTGCCTTCCGCTCTTTTTTTCCTGGGAGGGGCCCTTGGAGCAGGCAGCCCGGCTCCTGAGGGGGACATTTCTGCATCCTACAGCTCCAAGGTGTGCCAGACCACACGGAACAAACGCCTGCCATCCCTCTCATGGAAGTCAATAGCAGGTGAAGCATTTATGCCAAATCACACTGAGTATTTCACAAACCAGATAAATAAATAGTTCTGGGAAAGCCACAGATTATCCCCAGCTGGTTTGGGGGCAGAGAGCCAGAAAGGCACAGTTCAGTAACCCCGTGTTCGTATGGGGTGGGTTAAGAAGGACAAAACTGGAAGTTAAGATAGATATAAACATGTTCGGTAAAAGCAGGTCAAGTTCTTTTTCATGAGGGATAATCAGTGGCAAATATTTAAATTTAATCTCATAAACTCAAGTGAGGAGCTGGAGATGGGAAATGATCCAACTTCTACCAGCGTGAGAAGGCCAAGCTCCCACCACAGACAAGGTGAGGCTTAAAACACAATTTTAAACTGAAGAAGGGGAGGTTTAGATGGGATATTGGGAAGGAATTCTTGGCTGTGAGGGTGGTGAGGCCCTGGGAGAGGGTGCCCAGAGAAGCTGTGGCTGCCCCTGGATCCCTGGAAGTGTCCAAGACCAATTTGGAGCAACCCGGGATAGTGGAATGGGGTGGGAACTGGATGGGCTTTGAGGTCCCTTCCAACCCAAACCATTCTGGGATTCCATAATTCCTCTCATCAGTTTAATCAGCAGAGAAGTCTGCAAACAAAATCAAGTCTAACCCAGCCCACGAGCGTGTGGGGCTGTCCCTCACCTGCAGTGCTGCAAACATCATCATCTCCTCCTCCGTGCACTCGATCTCCTCCAGCAGGATTGCCCACTTGGACTGCTCGTACAGCTGGTTGATCCTGATCGCGTCGTACTGCGGCACAGAAACACGGAACGCTTGGAAAACCAGGAGCCCAGCTCAAGACAAACCACCTCAGCTACTGGAAGCTGTCCCTGCCCACGGCACGGCGCTGGAATGAGATGGTCTTTAAGGCCCACTCCAACCCAAACTATTCTGGGATTCTGTGATCTCTCATCTCAACGCAACACTTCGATCTGAGACAGAAAATCCTCTGCCACTGACACAAAGTGGCTTTTAGAACTCTTAAAGCACCTCTAGCAACACCTAAAAACCCCGGTACACAGGAGCACAAATCCTGGGTTTGCTGCCTGCACAACCAATTTTCAAACTTCCACGTTTTCTGGGAGATCTACCAATGCAACAGCAAGTCAGAGATCCAGGCATCTTTTGCTCCTAGGGATCGAAATTTCAAAATTCAAGCGGGACAAGGAGCTCTGTACCTTTGGATTCAGGTCAAAAAAGCTGTAGTACTTGAACCGGAGTAGCAAAGCCTCGTTTTCTTTCACCTCCTGCTCCATCAGGGATCGGGACGAGTCCAGCCACCTGTGAATTGCCAACACGGGATAATACACACGGAACGCTCCGGCGGAGTCGCCACGACGCTCTCGAGAACACAATTAAAAATCAGCATAAAACCCCAAATCCTCGGCTCCTGAACTCACCCTTGGTTGATTTTGGCCTTATCGAGCAGCGTCTGGGGCTTGTACATTTTGGCTAAGGACTCCGGGGAGGTGACGGGCTGGCTCACGGCCAGGATTCCCGGGTTGCCCTCGGACAGGGCGCTGTCGCCGAACCAGGCGGACGTGGGGGACAGGGGGCTGCCGTCGTGGGCGTCGTAGGTCGGCGTCATCGTTTTGCTATAGAGTCCTGGGCTTGAATAGATATTTCCTACCAGCGAGGGGAATAAAAGCCGGGAATTAGCCTAGGGCCAAGCCCTGCCTGCTCCCGGCCACGCCGGCTCCGCGCAAACCCGGAGCCGGCGGATGGAAAACCTTCCCTTTTTAATTTTCCACAATGGGAAAACTCTGCGCTGCTTGTTCTCCCATGAAAACCTGTCCCTCTCCTCTCTCTCGGCTCTTCTCCAAGAGCAAAACTGATGGAAAACTCATTCCAGCCCAAATGATGGGAGAAGACACGGGTCTCCCACGCCGGGAAGCTCCTGCCCCCTGAGTTTCTGTGGCACCTGGGACATGAGTGGCCCCCGACTTACCGGTATTACCTGTTGCTTAAAGATTTTGGAAGTCAAAAGTTTTAGAGGAGCAGGAAAATAAACTAAGGGTGCAGCCAAAGAGACCAGAGGCAGAGGGCAAAAGTCCTATTGAGGTGGAGCTCACCTTTGACGGGGCCGATGTAAAGAATATCGGTGCCTATAGAGAGGGAAAGAAAGGAGGGAAGTGAGAAGGCGAGAGAAAGTCACCCGGAGAGCAGGGGAAGGACAGAAGCCAAAAATAAGCATTCTTGGAAGAGGGCAGAACAGCACAGGTGAGGTTGAACCACCCAAATGGAGCATCTGCAGCAGTGCTGGTGGCAGCAAAGCAACTGAAGTGACTTCCCATTATTTTATTCACGTTATGAGGACAGCTGGGCATGGAAATGTGGCATTCCCGGATGGAAAAGCTTGCTGAGGTGGCCACACAAATTCGGTATTAATGAGCTGAGCGAGTGGTGCGATGTGGTGCCAAACTGATCCCAAAGCACACGTTACTCCCAGGCCTTTCGAGGCTTCACAGCTCGTACCGACTCAAAGCAGACAAAAAAACACCCACACCTTTTAAAATTATTAATTTGAGGAGAAAAAAATCAAATCCAGCTCGGTATCTCATAGCTCAAAATGGCTGAGAGCTTAACAGAGAGGTTGTGGCTGCCCCATCCCTGGAGTTGTTCCAGGAGAGCTTGGATGAGCCTTGGACAGCCTGGTCTCTGGAAGGTGTCCCAGCCCATGGCAGGGCGTGGAACGAGAAGTGCTTTAAGTCCCTTTTAAGTCCCTTCCATTCCAAACCATCCAATGAAACAGACCCTCTTCATCTCACAGGAACTTAGAATTTTAATACAAAATCCAGATTTTCAGAGTAAGGGAGCATCAACCACCACATCCTACTGCCAGGAGTTCCGCACACATAGGGAAAGGAGCTCTCCCAGCATCACCTGCTGGGCATATCTGTCCACCAGCACCAGAAGGTCCAACACCACGCTGGATTTCTGGGAAAGGGCTGTGTCCTTCCTAAATCATGAGCCTGCAATTCAATGCACCCAAACTCTCTCTCCCAGAGCTCTGCTGAGGGTGTTGAAGACGGTGACAGAGCTGAGATGCCACAAACAAGGCCTTTTGTGCCACCTCCTGCTGCTGCCCCAAGCCACCACCTTGGGCCACGCTCCAGCTCCTTGCTCCACACTATCCCTCCACTCTCATGGCCAAGGAATGACAGAAAGCTGAGCTAGACTGGAAAAGTCCCAGACCAAACCGATGGAAAAACCTTTCCGAACCCTCATTTTTCACGATGGGCATCTCAAGGAGAGGGAAGAACGGTGTGAATCAACAGCATCACGTCAGCGACAGCCAACATCATGGCTAGGAAATGCCAAATAATTACAAACCTGATTCTAAACTGTCCCGGCAGGATGGAAAATAAAAGTGAAAACCATCAAACAAGGATGCTTTTGATGCTCCTGCTCGTTTTGCTGGCATCTCAGTCTCGATGAATCATCTGGGCACCTGTAAACACTGTGGGTACCAAGACAGATCCAGCAAACCAGGCATGAGCAAAAAAGCAGCAGGAATGGTCAAGGGATGGAAAAATCCACCTTCATCTGCAAGGAAAAGGCCAGGGATGATTTCCAGGTTCTTAGACCAGGTACTTGCACTTTGGGAGCTGGGACTCCACGATCCTTAGGGTCCCTTCCAACTCGAGCTATTCTGTGATTATAAAAGAGCAGAAAGGTGCTCTCCCCGTGGATTGTTACAGCACTGGAGCAGAGCAGTCCAACAAAAACCAGCCATAAACCCCCAACACTTCCATAAACCACTTCCCAAAAGAGCTCTTCCCTCCTCCCCATCCATCCTTGCTGCGGCTTCAGCCTTTGCATGGCTCGAGCACACAGGGCTGAGCATCGACTGGACCAGCAAAAGAAAATCCCACTTTCTGCCCCAAATGGTCAGGATTGTCCATGAATATCCCCCCACATTCCTTGATTGAGTGTTTGCCTCATCAGAGCAAAGCTTCCCCTGCACCGTTCTCCTCATCACCTTCTCCAAACACCTGAAACATCTCAAAAGAAGCTTCCCTTAAAAAATTTGCCCCAGGCAGGCAGTGTCATGGAAAGTCCCAGCAGAAATAGCTACAAATTTGGCTAATTTAGATAAACAAGTGACTACAGGTCTTCTAATGGAAAGTGTTGGGCAACACATCCTGTGGGTGTATTGACAACTCTGCCCACCGGGATTTAAATGGTTTCACTGCCAGGTTTGGGGTGCTCAGTGACAAAACACTCCCAAGACATTGAAATCAGCACCTCCTGAATTAATAATTAGTTTTCCAGAAGCTTTCAGCAACACAAACTGATGTTGGAACAAAGCTAGAAATGATTTATTCAGATGAAACCCACAACTTTTATCGAATGGCACCTAAACAGGCAGGAATTCAACCTGCTGCGAGTGATTTCATTCACAAGGAGAGCAAAACCAGCCAAGTGACTCACTGGAAGAGCCATAAATAATTAAAATAAACCCCAGCTTTTGCACACATTTCCCCCAAAGCAGGCCAAGTCTTTCCTATTAATCTAACAGAGATGCTCTCTGTGAACACTGGCTGTTGGAAAGGCTTAGAATGGACTTTCAAGATGAAAATGCCAAATGGAAATGAAAATTGGCTGGAGTCTTGCCCAAATTCTCTGAGCCAGGAGTGGGAGAGCACAAGCCCAGAAGTATTTTTAAGTAGCTGAGAGGAGAAAGAGCAGGATCAGAGCAAAAGGAGGATTATTTTTCCTTGTTCCAGACCCGTGGTGCACATCACTTTGTGCAGCCAAAACCTTCCTCTCTGCAAGCCCTGTGCCACCACTGGCATTAACCACACTCTGTGACCTTCCCTTCAGTTGATTTAACATCAATTAATACAACTTTACTGAATTCCAAGGTAGTTTTTTAAATTAAAGCTGCCCTGCTGCCCTTGGATTGCTGGATTTAAACCAAAAAGCTCTGGCAGCCAGACACGTCTCTCCCGCTCGCCACCGCAGCTTTCTCCACAAATCCATGTGGGATAAAGTGCTCTCACTTGGCCAAAATTATGGTTTAAACTCCTGCCATTTGCCTGCAGACACCAGACTTCGAGCAGCCATGGAAAAAAGCTGAAAAACCCCTCTGCTTGCAAACACCTGCATCAATTTGCTGCCTGTCGTAACTCCATCAGGGATGTTACTTCATCAGGGATGTTACTCCACCAGAAATTCTCTTCCCAATCCTGCTCTGGATCTGGAATTCAGACTGGCCAACTACCCCCCAGCAATAAAAGGATTTATTTAGCATCACAAGCCACAGCTACACCCTTCAAGTAAGGCAACACTAAAGCAATCAATAAAACGCTGGCCTTGCTGGGCTGTAAATACGGAGTAGAACGGTGGCACAGCCTAAACCACACCAGGGACGTGACATCAGGAACGATTTCCCATTTAACTCCTTTCTTAACAGGGTAAGGAAAGCTCTCAGCAACACCATCCGAGTGTTCAAGTGGCCACACTCGGGCTCTGGTTTGTTTTGTGAAGCCTGGGGTTGCTCTGCTCCCGGGAATGCGTGACAGCTCCAGACATGCATCCGTGCGACCGAGTGCTGCAGCCCGCCAGGACTTGTGCCATGGATTTGGGGTCTGTTTCTCGCACAGACCTTAAGAAATCCAATTAGCCCCACGCTGCTGTGCCATTTTTCCCCCCCCACTCCCATTTTTTCCCCCGGCTCACCAGACCCCGGCGTGATCAGCGGCCCCTCCAGCTCGAAGGTGTCGTCTTCACATTGATCGTCCAACTTCTTCTTTTTTTTCTTTGATGGATCTCTGGGTTTCCTCAAAAGGGAGAGTTCTTCTGGATGCCTGATGTCTGGGGGGGGGTAAAACGGACCGCTTTTATAATGGCAGGATGGGAAAAAAGGAGAAAAAAGAGGAAAAAAAAGGGGAAAAGAAGAATATCCTTCCGTTAGGAACAACATCCGGCAACATCCAATATCTCCCTTGGATGAATTTCCTGCTCTGCAATGGTTAAAAATCAAGTTGAGAACATTTCCCCTGCAAGCCTGTTGGAAACAAGCACTGTCCTTGGCTGGAAAGGTAACAAAACATTTGGATAAAATGTAGAATTTCCCAGGCACAGCCACTCAAATGTAAATGTAAGCACTGGCAGACCCCGTGACAGAGCCTAGTAACACTTCCAGATATTAAATATAAATATAAATAATAAAAAGAATTAAAAACCACATTAATTATATAAAATTATAAACAATATATAATACAGTAATACACAAGAATATATAAATAATATAAAGAAATAGAAATAGTAGAGATAAATAGAAATAGAAATAGAAATAGAAAGAAATAGAAATAGAAATAGAAATAGAAATAGAAATAGAAATAGAAATAGAAATAGAAATAGAAATAGAAATAGAAATAGAAATAAGCACACAAGCCCCTACTTAGCCATGTAGGTAACAGTCCAGATCCTCTCACTTCCACAGGAGCAATCCAAGAGTTAAGCCATTTATTTACACATCAGACTGGAAAGTTTAAAGCCTACAATTTACCCACTTTTTAAAGAGCTTTTGGCCAAAGTGTTTCCTTTTCACAGCAAATCTCTCCCGTTTTCCTGCCTGGGACCAACCTGAACGATGTGAAACCCATTTAAAACAAAGAGCATCCCACTGTGTTCGTGTTTTAAGCCATGGGAATATGGGGAGCAATGGAAAAGGGAATTTTCATTGCCCACCAAGGCAGTACTTGGGTCTGCTGCAGTCAATTCCAAGTGGGAAAGAGTTTCCCAGGAAAGCAGAGCCTGGTGTCCATTGTACCACTGAAACCACTGAGGGACTGGAGCAGGACCAGGAGTCTCTGTGCACGGTCAATATGTGGGAACTGACCTAGAAAAGGATCCACCCGGGCATGGAGCCATCCAGCTGCAGTGGTGAAAGGCTGCAAAAAGCCTGGAGAGCTCTGCAATACAACTTGGATTGGGAAAAGATGGGATGAGAGAGCTGGGGGTGTTCACCTGGAGAAGAGAAGGCTCCAGAGAGAGCGCAGAGCCCCTTCCAGAGCCTAAAGGGGCTCCAGGAGAGCTGGAGAGGGACTGGGGACAAGGGATGGACGGACAGGACACAGGGAATGGCTTCCCACTGCCAGAGGGCAGGGATGGATGGGATATTGGGAAGAAATTCTTCCCTGTGAGGGTGGGGAGGCCCTGGCACAGGGTGCCCAGAGAAGCTGTGGCTGCCCCCGGATCCCTGGAAGTGTCCAAGGCCAGGCTGGACGGGGCTTGGAGCAGCCTGGGATAGTGGAAGGCGTCCCTGCCATGGCAGGGGTGGGGCTGGATGAGCTTTTCAGTCCATGTCAACCCAAACCACCCTGGGATTCTCCGATGATTCTGTGGAGCCCATGGGACAGGCCTGAGCCTGGAAGGAGTTCTGGAATCTCCCCTGCAGCTGGTTGTCCATGTTGAAGCTCCTGTGTTGTTTCTTGCTCTGTTTTTTGCACCTATCACCCCAAAACGCTCAGCTGCAAATCCGTCCCTTTGGAATGCCCTATGGAAAGCAGCCCCTGGTCCCATTCCCACTGCAGGAGACATCAGGAGACAGGAGCTGGCTGCAGCCAGGCTGTGTTTTCCCACCCAAGGGAATGCTGAAGGACACAATCAGCCATTATCCCAACGAGGAGAAGCTACAGGGCCGCGATCTCACCACGTGCTGGCAGCAGTGGGAGTTCCCCAGCACTCCCAGGCATGGGATTATAATTAACCCTGGAATTTGGTCCCCAGCACGTGACCGGAGCGGGACACACCCCCACACTGCCCACCCACACCAGCATCTTTCCTTCCTGCAAGCAAGCGGGGAAATATCATACTGGGAACTCAGCCCATCCAGGTGATCTTTAGGGATGGATCCCACTAGCCCTGGCATTCCTGAATCCAGAGGTGAGGCACCTCTGGATTTAACCATCTTTTACACTGTAGGTGTCCCATCCCAAACCATTATCTAGCTTTAATTAAAGTTTTATTTTTATTTCTAGTCTTGCAGTTATTTACTTACATACAATATTTATAGATACAAATACTGTAAATATATATTTGCATATTCATTTTTACAAAGCATCATTTATTTTAAGCTTTTTAAAATTCATATATTTATATTTATTTATTTCAGTCATATAGTTGAATTCCAGAATGGTTTGGGTTGGAATAGATCTTAAATCCCATTCCACTCCCTGCCATCCACACCTTCCACTATCCCAGGTTGCTCCAAGCCTTGTCCANACGTGCTGGCAGCAGTGGGAGTTCCCCAGCACTCCCAGGCATGGGATTATAATTAACCCTGGAATTTGGTCCCCAGCACGTGACCGGAGCGGGACACACCCCCACACTGCCCACCCACACCAGCATCTTTCCTTCCTGCAAGCAAGCGGGGAAATATCATACTGGGAACTCAGCCCATCCAGGTGATCTTTAGGGATGGATCCCACTAGCCCTGGCATTCCTGAATCCAGAGGTGAGGCACCTCTGGATTTAACCATCTTTTACACTGTAGGTGTCCCATCCCAAACCATTATCTAGCTTTAATTAAAGTTTTATTTTTATTTCTAGTCTTGCAGTTATTTACTTACATACAATATTTATAGATACAAATACTGTAAATATATATTTACATATTCATTTTTACAAAGCATCATTTATTTTAAGCTTTTTAAAATTCATATATTTATATTTATTTATTTCAGTCATATAGTTGAATTCCAGAATGGTTTGGGTTGGAATAGATCTTAAATCCCATTCCACTCCCTGCCATCCACACCTTCCACTATCCCAGGTTGCTCCAAGCCTTGTCCAATCTGGCCTTGAACACTTCCATGCCAAAAATACATAGATTTATATATCTATATAGATTTTAAATGTATAAAAGGATATAAAATACATAGATTTATATATATATATGTGGATTTTAAATCTATAAAAAGAGGTAAAATATATAGATTTATTTATCTTTATATTTTATTTTATATAGAAACTTTTTGAACTTACGATTTAGTTTTATTTCTATATTTATAGATATTTACTCCTATATTATTTATCTATTTTATTCCTTTTCACATACAAGCTTTATCCAATTTCAGCTTTAATTTAACCCTGATTTATTATTACTCCACACACATCATCCCACTAAACCCCATCCCTGCCCCCACCACCCACCCTTTCAATTTCTCTGCTTTTCCCAACTTTTTGACCATTTCTAGCAATAAATACCTAGAGCCCGAATGCAGCCAGCTCCACGCATTCCCATTTATCCCAGCCAGCTTACCTCACGGAGCAGGAATCTGCTGGGACAACCGGGGTCACGCGCAGGGGACAAGAGGCAGCACAGCCTAAATCGAGGAGTTCCCCTGGTATTTTGGAGCAAGGTTGAGGCTCCGAGGTTTATTTATGGTGCATTAGCAACTGCTGGAGCCTCTCAGCTGGAAGCACTCAGGGAGGCCGGGAGAAGGGCTCCGGGCCAGGCTGGGATTCTGGAAGCGATCGCCTGGAACCGGCCCAGGGCTTGACCATCTGATATCAAAGAGACTTTTTATAGGCCCTCAGTTGTTCCTGACGCTCCCGGCGGGATAGGAAGGATCCAGGGCAAGTTTTCAGCAGCTGCTTCCAAAGAGCACATGGCTGCAGGGCATGGAGCAGGCAGCACATCCTTGGGATGCCGGAGCATCCCGGGAGCAGCCCGGCACGGATCCTATGGATAAGTGGCAAATTCCTCCCGACCGAATTCCGATGGATGTGCCATAGACTCCAGGACTTTACAAAGGCAGCTAAGGGAATGGCTTCAAACTGAAGGTTTAGATGGGATATTGGGAAGGAATTCCTGGCTGGGAGGGTGGGGAGGCCCTGGCACAGGGTGCCCAGAGAAGCTGTGGTTGCCCCTGGATCCCTGGAAGTGTCCCAGGTTGGATGGGGCTTGGAGCAAGCTGGGATAGCGGGAGGTGTCCCTGCACATGGCAGGGGGTGGAACGGGATGAGCTTTAAGGCCCTTCCAACCCAAACCATTCTGGGATTCTATGGAAAGGAGATAGAATGGCCTGAGCCTGGAAGGAAGAGTTGTGGAGCTCAAAATATGATCAGAAAGGCGGCCTTGAATCTCCAAGAGAAATTTTTCCAGCTCTTGGATGAAGCCATCTTACTGCCTGCAGCATCTTCTCTTCCATTTGCCTGCAAGACCCTGCCTGTGCCTGCCAGCTGAAGGGAAGTCCTCGGCCTTTCTTCCCTGTGTAATCCCTCATTTCTCATCCAGCCCCTGCACAGCTCACCCAGCCCAGCTGTGCCCATTTATCTCCAACTCTGAGACAAACTCCAGAGCTGGGATTAAACCCTCTTCCTTCACAAAGCACCATCTGCACACTGCAAACTGATTTAAAAAAAAAAAAAAAACCATCTTCCTTACAGGGTGTAAAATTCCCAGTTTATGTTCTTTTGCACTAAATCCTCCAAGTGAATTGGTGGATTCTGTTCTAATCTTTAGATTAGATCTTTAGCTTTTAGCTTCTCTTTAGCTGTTGCATCTTAATCCACCAAGGTGTGTTGTGATGGGGGTCCCAGATGGGTTTGGGTTGGAAGGGAGCTTAAAGCCCATCCCATTCCACCCCCTGCCATGGGCAGGGACACCTCCCACCTACCCCAGGCTGCTCCAAGCCCCGTCCAACCTGGCCTTGGACACTTCCAGGGATCCAGGGGGCTCCCAGTCCCACAAGAAATCAGATTTATGGTTTTCTTGCATCACCCACTTATACAACACGACATCATTGACTGGAAGGGCTGAGGATGGACCAACTTCCCCAAAACTGAAATTATGGGAAGTCATACTACTTTCAGTACTCAGTTCTCATATATACGAAAATAATGAAATACAAAGAAAATTTTGATGTAGAAGGAAAATAAATGTTCCAAAGAAGCTTTCAGCATCCAACTTCCCACCCCGTTTCTGGCTCCCCTAAAGGCCGGAGTTCACCTCCTTACTTCTTGAACCATAAAAACTCCATAAATTTACTTGTAGCACAGACAGCATTGAGGGGAAATCCTCTCTTTAATGCTGATCCAGCCACCCTCCTCCAGGAAACGTGTTCTGAAGTGGGATATCTCTGGGAAGTGGGATTTCTCTGCACTCCATCACTGCTCCCTCCAACCAATGACTCATAAAAATTACAGCCTTTGTGCATCACTCTGACGAGTCTTAGAAAAATGAGACCTCAAACCCCATTTTTCTTCCATTTCAGACTTAAAACCAAAAATAAAGTATTTTTTTCCTTGGAATGAGTGAATTCTGCAGATGGTTTTTCACAGTGTAAGTTTACAGAACGAAGTATCTGACTTATCTGCAACATAAATTCTCTCGAGATAAAGTTTTGCAGAACAGACCAGAGGAAAAAAAAACACCAACAAAAAAGAAACTAAAAAAGGACTTACATAACTCCAGAAGTGCCTGGAGATAAGGCTGTGGTTGTGCTGGACTCTGGGCAGTATCTGATGGAGCAGGTCCTCACCCCCCAGCACAGTTTACTGGGTTTGTACATTCAGAACATTTTATTATGGGTTCTTCAGATGCCCAGGAACTTAAATATTTATCTAGGCAAAAGCCAAGCTCTCCACTCACTGCCTGGGGCCCTGCAGCTCTCTCAGGACATCCCACAAAGCCTCTGGAGATGCCCAAGGAGTGCTATGGGTGTGGAATCAGCTGGGGCTGACTCTGGCCAAGGTTTTGCAGGAGCTGTCCCAAATTCTGGGTGGAAAACCCAACTGCCTGTTGACTTATAGATTTGCCAAGGGAGCAATGATGTGCAAAGACCACCCAAAAATGGGATCAGTGGGGTTTGCAGGGGTGTGAATGTTGGTGCCAGTGGCTCCCAGAGCTGATTGGGCACCACCAGCCAGGAGAGACCCAGGAGGAGAAGGAAAAGGAGGAGGAGGAGGAGGATGCAGCCAGTGGTGGTGGAGCCAAGCATTACTGCAAGGCCAATAAAAAGGGCCGCTGGAGGGGCAGAGTCAACAAACACTTGAATGTTTGGATGTTTTTTTCCATAAGTGGGACGAAATCCCCGGGCTCCCGTTATCCGGATGCCTCTCGGAGCACAGGCAGCACTACAAGCCTTGCCCCTGAAGTGGCTGAACTGCAGCTCGAGTCCAATTAAACTCCATTAATTTAATCCCACAAACGAGAGAAAAACAATCCACTCACACCCTCCCTCTGCATCGGCCCGTAAGGAGCAATCCAACTCATTCCAAGGAAGGCGGCAGCACTGGCTTTGCCAGCACGTCCTAATGTCTTCAGGATGGAAGTCTATTTAAAGGGTCTCTGTCAACAGCAGAGTAAGGATGAAAAAATTCACTGACTCACACGGTGACATAAAACCTGATGCTCCTCCACACGCAGAACACGACTGGGGTGGGGACAGGGGGGAGAGCGGAGAGGATTTTTTTTTTTTTTCCATCTCAGACACTTTGTAATTAAATCTGGTCATTTCCCTGACCCCAGTTCCCGGGGTTGGTCTGGATCCTGCTCGACAGCTGAGCACGGGCAGGCAATAAAAGGGGAAAACGCCACAGCTGGCAGCGGAACGCTTGGGCCCTGCAATTGAAAAAGCTGAGGACGTTGCAATTTGGCTGTCTCTCGAAATGGGAAGGTTTCCTTCCACACCCATTCCCTGGACATATTTAGAAATAGTTGTGCCACTGCCAAACCCCTCTGCTCGTGGCAGGGAAAGGCAGCAAACGCGTCCTCGGTGTTTCGCCGCCTCTGTCTCGCCGTGAACGTCATCCCCGAGCAGCCTCCTGATGCTCCTGAGCATCCACAGCCTGTATCCCAAGATCCCAGAATCATTTAGGTTGGAAAAGACATCCAGGATCATCAGATCCAAACTGTGACCCATGCCCACCTTGTCACCCAGCCCAGAGCAGCCAGCCCTGAGTGTCTGGTCCAGTCCTTCCTCGGACACCTCCAGGGATGGGGACTCCAACACCTCCCTGGGGAGCCCCTTCCAGTGTTTAACAACCCTTTCCGTGAAGAAATTCCTCCTGAATGCTGGTGCTGCTCCCCAAATTCCCCCCTCAGATGCTCATGTGCATCTACCAGGACTCCATGATTTCAGCTCCATGATTTTAGGAAAAACACCCCTTTATTTACCAGCAGGATGTGAGAGAAGAAAAGAAGGTTTAGGAGGTTTGCAGTGCCCAGGGACATGGTCATTGTCCCGTACAGGGCCAGGAGTTGGACCTGATGATCCTTGTGGGTCCTTTCCAATCAGGATATTCTATGATTCCACAAACTCCAGACAGCTTTGCCTCCTGGAAAGCAACTGGGCCAGGGATGCAGCTCCACGTGTCTGTCACAGAGCCCTGGGAACGCTGCGCATCGACTACCAAAGGGTTTCAGTTTTGCAAAACAAACCCAAAAACCCAAAGAACAACAAACAGAGGCTTTTTATAGAAGTCTTTTTGGCAAGGGAGGGCGTGGAAATATTGCAAATACTTCAGGAGTCAGAGGACGTTCTGTCCTGGAGCGGGGAGCGTTTGGAAAGGGGAAAAAAAAAGGTAGGGACACATTCAGCATCGGGACAGTGTCGCCTTCCCTGGGCTGGGCTGGGCTGGGCTGGCATCCCGCCACTCCCAAATGCCACTGTCACCAAATGCCACCGCCACCTCGGCTCAGGCTGCGTTTGGTGGCTGCAGGCTGAGGCAGGGAAGGCTGGCTGTCACCTTCCCACCACTCACTGAGTCTCGGGAACCTCCTTATTTTGGGGACGATGGGAAGCAGCCCATCGCCCTCATGGGACTCTCCACATCCCCAGCTCCACAAGCTCCTCAGGATCAGACCACCCTCACTCTCTGCAAGAAGGGGAGCTGGGGACAGAGGGAGATGTGATGTGGGCATGGAAACTGCCACAGCTGGGCACAGGATGCTCCCCAGCCTCGGTTTTCCAAAACAGGTGACTAATTCACACGGATCATGAGGCAGGAGCTGGGTGTGAGGCTCCACCAGACTCTGGAGAAATAAAAGAGCCTGAAGGGAATTCTCTGTGTTATATAGCCTCAGGGTGGGTAGGGAGGGATTGGTCATGAATTTTGGAGTGTTTCCTCTCAGAGCTGCCTCCTCCCAGCTCTGGCACTGAGTTGTCCTTTCTGTGCTCCCATGAACATCAACCAGAATTTCCCCTGCTCCTCTTCTCAGGCTGGAGGACAGCAGAGGTCCCAAATCTTCACAGCCAGGAGAAGAGGAGAAGGATGAGAGCTTTCCTGCTGTCACAGCATCTCCCCTCACCCTGCAGCTCCAACATAAGTCGTGTCCCCAGGAGAAGGAGCATTGCCGGGGCAGGAAACGCCGAGGCCTGGGAAAAAACTCTCACACTTGCATCTTGCTGTTTGCTTTTCCTGTCCCACGTGCCCAGAGAGCAGCAGCAGAGCCTGCCTGGAGTCCCTCGGAGCTCCTGGGATACATGGAAAAAAATACAGGCAGAGTGCTGGAAGGAAGCAGCTTAAGGGCATGAGCAGCTGCAAGGCATCCACTGGGCTGGAATCAAGTGAAGCCATCCCAGAATCATGGAATGGTTTGGGTTGGAAGGGAGCTTAAAGATCATCCAGTCCAACCCCCTGCCACGGGCAGGGACACCTTCCACTATCCCAGGCTGCTCCAAGCCCTGTCCAACCTGGCCTTGGACACTTCCAGGGATCCAGGGGCAGCCACAGCCTCTCTGGGCAGCCTGTGTCTCACTGCCCTCACAGCCAAGAATTCCTTCCTATTCATGTAGGAAAAGAGGATTTTTCCATTTGTTGTTATGTCGGATGATGGGTTAGCATCTCCTACCTCCCCAAATCCCACTTTCCCATGAGGATATTCCCACTCACACCAACGAAGTGCTGAGTGCAGCCCCATCAAATTGCAGTTGGATATCTGATGGGCAGTTTTCTGGGTGGAATTGTCTCCCCAGTGGGATGATGAGAGCAGGGAGGCACCCAGGAGCATCCCATCCCAACCCCCGTGTCCCGCTGCCGGCCAGGAGGGAAGCACAAATCCCTGCGGCTCCGAAAAAAAAAAATAAAAGTGAAGTTTTACTTTCTCTTTCTCTGGTCTTTAATTGCAGATCAAAGCTGGCCCTTCAGGCTGGAGCCGCCTGCCAGCAGCTGCTCCTGGGCAGGATTCCAGACCACCCTTTGGATGAGGGCTGCCCATCCCATGCTCTGCCCGCTCCTCTCCTGCTGCCTGCCAGGGTCAATCCATGCCTTTAACCCCCCTGACTGGCTGCTGTGGGAATCAAGGGGCTGCAATCCAGCCACTGGGAACGAGACTGGGTTTTTTTCCGGCTTCACACGACCTCCAGGAAAGTGAGGGATGTGCGAGTGGCTCCAGCATCTTCCCACAGCCACCTCCTGGGAGCCCCGGGGAGCTGCCCTTTGGAATAACTTCCCTCTGCACAAGAACAGAGACTTCTCTTCAAAAATCAGCCACACTCTGCAAGGGTGACACCTCTGGGTAACAATTTAAAGGGAACAGAAGCAAAGGACAGCCCTAAATAATCCATCCACAGGTGTTCCTGCTTGTGTAGCGAGGATTTTATAAATGCAACCAGCCAGAGTCCTGGGAACCTCAGGAATTACTTCAATTACTCATTAATGATGCTTTGTGCTGGAGTTACTGAGGTGTGTAATTAAATGATCCAGGGACAACGACAGCGAACAGGTACAGCCAAAATATGAGCAACTCCCAGGCACAGTTCTGTCCCAACTTCCCTGGAGCCCAGAAATCAAGGGATTTGCAGAGACAAGGACTACGCTGAGATCATTTTTCCCTTCCACCTTGAACTCTCGGCTCAGTTTTCCTTGGAGAGGCAATTAGCTTGATGAATACGGGATATGAGAGAGCTCTCTGCAGCCAAGCTGTGCAGGGATGCCGAGGAGAGCAGGGAAAGGTAGCGGAGAAAAATGGGGCAGGATAAACACAGCTGGGGAGGGAAAAAAGGAGAATGGCAGAATCACTAAACCACAGAATGGTTTGGGTTGGAAAGGACCTTAAACATCATCCCATTCCACCCCCTGCCATGGGCAGGGACACCTTCCACTATCCCACGTTGCTCCAAGGCCTGTCCAGCCTGGCCTTGGACATTTCCAGGGGTCCAGGGGCAGCCACAGCTTCTCTGGGCCACCCTCACAGCCAAGAATTTTTCTCCTAATATTACCTATACGTAATACAATGTATACTATTATACAGACTTTTATAATATATATCTTAAATACATAAAAGTTAAAATACATTAGATATGACATATATAAAGAGTGGTATTTAGATATCTACAGCACTACTTGAACACCTATATATCTGCACAGGTGTCCAAACACCTCTGTGGCCCTGGGAGGAGTATCCCAGCCCCTCCAACACCAGCACTTTTGTCTCCCCACATCCCTATCCCTCTTCCCTCAGGCTGATGCCAAGCTCATGTATCATCTTCCCAGTAGCTCCGCTGAACATCTGGCTCCCAGTAAACACAACTGGGAGGGCTAAACAGCTTAATCACTGCAGTTTCTGTCTGTCCTCAAACAGCTCAGGCTGCTAAGAGTCACTCAAAGGAAAGTGAAATTTCCAGTAAAAGCCCTGCTCTCCCCAAAATCAGGAACATTAATTTCAGCACTTCAGATGCCACAGAAGGGAAGTCAGCACTGCCCTTGATGGATGTGTCCCTGCTGCCTGCTCAGAGAGCTCCCAGCTCTGCTATCCCAGAGGCTTTCCCCCCTTCCAAACCTTTAAATACCAGGATTATTCTGCTGGTTTGTTCATAAATACACTGAAAGCTCTGCAGTTGGAAGAAAAAGCTGCTTCAGGCCCATGTAAGGTTCTGACAGCATCAGTGACAGATCTCCTGTCCCGTGATGAACCATATCAGAATTTCCTGACGTGACTCACTGCTGGCGAGATTCATCAGCGTCCAAGCCTGGGACCTCCCTGTCTAGCACGACATCCCAAATGCCAATGGGACACGGGGAAGGGTGGGGGAAGCAAAATCCACTCAGAAATAACGCTGGCTAAGCCTCTTCTATTTTAAGGAGAAACTGCCCAATATCCACATTTTTAAAAAACCCCAACAAAACAGGAAAGGAGCAGCAAAGATCCTAAACCAGCTATAAATACCAACGAAACCACGGATGCGCCGGACATGGCACGTAGGGACGAGCTCTTCCTGCCTCCCCAAACAACTGGGTCAGCCAAGAGTAACCTCAGCTGCCTTCTGAGAGCAGGAATAGATTTACTACAGCTGAGGATGGGTTGCAGGCTCTTTTGGGAAGGGAGAATCCCAATATGGAGAGCTCACTGGGGTTCCTCAGGGTGGAACTGCCCTCTCCTCACTGGGGTTTTTTTTTGGTGGGCAGGAAGAAACAGCAGGTTTTAGGATGAGGGATTTGTGAAGATGGGTAAAAAATCACGCCTGGTAGGGAAAGATCCCTCCTTTCTCCTGGGCTTCTCCTCCACGAGGAAATGAGGGTGAAGAGGAGACAGCAAGACTCGGTTCCTTCCCTCCACCAGGCAGTTTTACAGTGAAGCATCACCACTTAATCTCTAATATGATTTTCCACTAGAAGAGAACCCACAGGGCTGGCAGATTTCCCATTTCAGGGTTTGCTTTTCATCCAGCACATAAATTTGCAGGGGGGAAAAAGAAATCACAACCCAACCCCAGCAGCCTGAACATCGAGCAGGGCTGGTACCGCCCTGCCTGTGACCAACCCAAGGACAGCCCTGCTACGGAAGAGAATTCAGCACAAAAAATGCATTTTTTTAATCACTTTTTGGCTCAACTGGTCCTGTTATTTAGGTATTTCCACACAAAAGAGTAGACCTGGAAGGGAGAAAGAATGGACATCTGGGCTGCTTGATGTCCAAGTGACTCTCAGGTGTTTAAAGCCAGGAAACACCAAGGATTTATCAAATTTACAGGACAAGCACGTGCACCAGAGGAGAGGCAAGAGCCAAACCGACTGGGAAGCTCCCCGGGGGTGTTTTTCAGCACTTACTGAAGGTTTTGCAGATGTCAGAAACAGCCTTGAAGACCCTGTCGGAGAAGTTGACTTTCACCTTGACGTACTTCATGTTGGGCAGCTGCAGGCGCAGCAGCTTGTGCTGAGGGGTGAACTGGAGCTTGGCATCCGCCTGTATCCCGTATTTATCCAACGTCCAGTGAGTTTTAAGGAGCCAAGTTTTCTTCTTTTCCCACCACAGCGCGTGATCCGACCAGTCCTTCTTGACATCTACAACAAAGAACCCATTTTTCCCCCAGTTAAAAAGCGGGACCAGAACGAGCCTTCGGAAGACAAAAGGAGTTTTAAAATGTGCTTAACTGAGAAGCAACCATCGATCCAAAAAACTCCAACAGCCCTTCTTGGATACAAGGAACTGCTTGTGTTCAATACTATTTCGATGGGATATAAAAGCAGGGAAGAACCCGAGGGGAATAAGGATGAGACACGACGTGTCCATGGATCACCAGCCCAGCAGTGATTCCAGCTGGAACACGAAGCCAAGGGGTCATGAGTGACCCAACACCTCCCCCAGCAGGGATTTCGCACAGTTTTTGGGGTTAACGCTCAGTTCTTGGGTTTTCCCATCCCCACCATCCAGGATAGCTGTGCTATCCAAAGGTGAGCCCAGCCACCTCGGCACATATGGAAAACAGAACCAGGAGGAGGTTTGCAAGGAGAATTCAACAGGACTTCCAGTTTCTCCAAAGAAAACCTGAAAATTCCCAACTGAAACTAAAAATTACCTCCCAAAGGATCAACAGAACCAAAGAGCCACGTCTCCTTCCAGCAGAGGTTTAAACACGGGGTTCTTGGAGGTCACGTCCAGGGTGGGAAGCATTGGGGGAACCAAAGCATGGTGATAACTCCAAAAGACAGACCCTGTGCAGTATTTTCCCTAACACCTGGAATATTTTTCACTATCACATGGCCCTTCCATTCCTGCAGAGCATCTTCCACTCTGACAACAAGTAATGGTGCCATGTCCTTCCACCACACAGGGAAAAGAGGAGAATTGGGTAGTATATAATATAATAATATATTTAGTAATATAGAAATTCAGATTTCGGCTCCAGATCCTGGGTTTCCATCAGGAAACACCAGTTTAACCCAAATTAAAAGCACCAGCTGGAGCAATTCCAGAGAATTGGAGAATTTCCAGGATTAGCTGAAGTCCCAGCAAACACAACGCCAAAGGGACTGAAGGTACCAAGGAACACACTCCAGCACCAACATCATGCTGGGATTCTTGAGGTCCTGTACAGGAGTTGGACTGGATGATCCTTGTGGTTCCCTCCCAGATCAGGATATTCCATGATCCTGTGATAAGTAAAGATTATCCCCACGAGCCACATCTGAATTCAATTGAGATGAGAACAACGTGACAAACGAACTTTTGTCTGTCCCTATCTCAAAACAGGATCTCGAGCTCGGGGTTACTGAGAAAACCCAGCAGGAGCTGGATTTTTCCTCTGAGCTCCTGCTTTAATGGCACAATCAGGACTGCAGAAAGTGGAAACGTTCAGCTGGACTTTTCAACAGCTTTGTACAATCAAATTAAACAAAACCAAATATAGAAAAGCATGCAAACTTGCACAAGCCTTGTCTACCCGGAAAAAAATCCAAGAAATCATTACAATGGACTCTGGTAATGAAGTCCAACTTCTGCCCTACTGAAAGCTGAACGAATTGGCACCAAAAATCAGGGGGAGGAAAAAACCAAAGGCATTTGGAACCAGTAACATTTACGCCTAACAGAAGGGGATTTGGGTTTACACTGCAGATTAACCATTCAGGCCATAGCACAGAAACAACTCTTCGGGCCTGAGAGTAATTAACACTTTCAGTTAACAGTGAGATGTTGGTTCTAGCAGGAAGGGGAAGGTCTGTGCCTGTCCCACGGGGTAGTTATATATAAAAGAGGCTGGCAAATGTTTAGCAGCTGCTTTGTGGGGTCGAGTTTTACACAATGACAAGAGCCCTGGGTGCTTTGCAAGGATCCAGGATTGCCAGGAGCAATCCCTGCAGGCCAGGGAGTGCCAGCAGCCTGGTTAAATCTGATCAAAGGTTTATAAACCTTCACCAGAGTCCCAATTCACGAGTTACTGATTTGTTGTGGTTACAGCTTCACAACAAGGCTCGATATTTCAGCTCAGGCTCTTCTCATCTACTACCATCAGTCACTGGCCACTTCATATTTATCAACCTATCATATTCATCAACTTAATTTATCACCTATTATCAATTTATCAGCTGCCCGTTCATTTATTAGAGCTCAGGTAAGTCTCTAAGTACTGCAAATTCATCTTAGAGATCCCAGACCCGGAATTTAAAAGTCGACTCCCAGCTGCAAACCTCAGTGGTGTTTGTAGATCCAGCAGCTCCTCTGAGCTGCTGAATGTGATGGATACGGAACTGCTGGAGCGAGCCCGGAGGAGGGTCACACCAAGCTGATCGGAGGGATGGAGCATCTCTGCTACAAGGAAAAGCCGGGAGAACTGGGGTTGTTCAGCCTGGAGAAAAGCAGCTTTGAGTTGACCTAACTGTGACCTTCCAGTACCTGAGGAAGCTACAAGAAAGATGGAGAGAGACTACTGATAAAGGATGGAGTGACAGGACAAGGGGGAATGGCTTCCCACTGCCAGAGGGTTAGATGGGATACTGGGAAGGAATTCTTCCCTGTGAGGGTGGGGAGACCCTGGCACAGGGTGCCCAGAGAAGCTGTGGCTGCCCCTGGATCCTTGGAAGTGTCCAAGGCCAGGCTGGACAGGGCTTGGAGCAACCTGGGCTAGTGGAAGGTGTCCCTGCCCACAGCAGGGGTGGCAGTGGATGGGCTTTAAGCTCCCTTCCAGCCCAAACCCTTCCAGGCTTCTACTGAATGAGTAAGGGTCACAAGAAATCATTGCCACCCTTCCAGGCAAGGAATCCCCCAGGCAAAGGCAGCAGGGATGTGGAGGCTGGAGCTGTCAGCATCAGCTGGAGCGTGGGCTGGGCTCGGGGAGCTCCAGGAGCCCAACCCCAGCAGCAACACCCTCGGGAAAGGGAAGCACAGCGCTTCCTTCCCGGCCTCAAAAATAAACCCCGCTCCCTGCTCCCCCACCTTCCCCTGCAGCCTGAACCCAAACCTCTGGAGCCTGGGAGAGCTGGCAAACCCAGCTGGGATTTTTTTTTTTCCAGGAAGAATCTGGTGTTGCATTTGCCTCCCAGAACTGTGCCAAGAGGCAGCGACGTGCACGAGGGACGCTGAGGACGTTTTGTACGGCAAAACCCACGGAGCCGTTCCCCTTGGAAAGCCATCCAGACAGTCCTGGGAATGCAAGAGGCATCTTAAATCACACAAATGGCTGCAGGGACCTCTGCGAGGGCAGAACAGTGAGAGAAGGCGTGAAGGGCTGCTCCATAAAGTGTTTTAAACCTGAAACATCCTCAGCTTTCAATCCACGCCGGCGCCTGGCCGCAGTCACATCCCGCCAGCTTGTCCAGCACGAATTACAATTGCAGATTTGAATTCCCACAGCCACCACTAAATTCCCGTCCAGAATCCAAGCAGCAGCAGTAAGCCTGAATTGAGATGCACACGGGGTGTGTTTCAATTCCGTGCTCAGAGACCCACGAACACAATCAGCATTCAAGCAGCAAGGCCGAATATGGGTGAAGGGCAAAGAAAATCGAGGCAGCCCTACCTGATAGCCCATTTATCCCATTTACCCCAGGACTTGGCTGCTCCCCAACGCTCTCCCTCTGCCAATCCATGGGTTTTTAAAGTCCCTTTCCTGCTGCAGCAGCTATTGAAGCTCCTTCCTGCAGAAGCACTGCCGTCACTTGGCAGCTTCTCCGGGCCAGCTTAGGACTTACAAGCAGTAGGATAGGAGTCTCCAGCGCTGTATAAACACTGTATTTTCCTTGTTATTTTGGGATATCCCCTATTGCAGATGGGCTCTCCTTCCGTGCGCTGCTCAGGACAACAGAGCCCTGACACAACTGAATAAATCTCTTTTTTTTCCCCCCCTTCCCAGTGCATGTTTGTTAAATCCCACTGGACAGGTGTTTGGAAGGCAGGGGTGGTTCCCACCTCTGAGAGAGGCTTTCCTGGGGCGGCACCAGATTCCCTTTCACATACACATATCCAGGATTAAAGGCACAGGGCAGCCAAGACCCTACAGATGCCTCCATCACCTTAATACTGGAGGTTAATAATAAATAACTAAAAAGCTCCTGTGTGAGCTTGAGTAGGTACAGAGGGAATTCTGCAAGCCTGCCTGGGCTGGATCATGGATTTTTGGTGGATTTTTGGAAACAGAGGATTTGCAGCTGGCGCTGTTTTCCCTGGAATTCTCTCCACCTTCGGAGAGGCAGTGGAAGCAGCTGGAGCAGAGGTTGCAGCTCATTCCTTAATTACAAATGATGGCTTTTAGAGGAACGGATTCAAGTCTTCAGCATTCCCACAGGAACAATCCGAGGGGACCATCCTCCTCTGGAGCACAACACGCCACAGCCAAAGCCCATCCATCCCTCTGGGGTGGTCTTCCATAGGAGCAGAATTAGCTCCACAGCTTTCCCTGGCTCCTTCCCAGGGGTGGGTTTAACCAGGATTATCCCTGCTCTGGTCTAGGCACACATGGGAAGCTGAGGTGGCAAAATGCCTTTCCATTATCTCAAATTTATATANTTATATTATATTATATTATATATTATATTTATATTATAATTTAGAAAAAAATCTGAATATATATTTAAACATATATTTAATATATATAATACATAAAATAGGTAATATATATTGTGCATATAAACATACACATATACACTTACCCCATATATATATAAAAATATGCATATATAAAACAGAGACAAAACCAAACTATATGCACATATAATTATAGATAAACACACAAAATGTATGCATATAAAAATATATATACACACAACTATATATATATATATACACATATATAAATGCCATATATATCCAAGATACAGTGCAGGGACTGAAACCAACCCACAAGCCAAGCATTTCCTCTTGCAAAAAGTCATTTTTGTACTTGATAATCTACGCAGAAAACACAAAACCAACCCCAAAATTTCCAGCTTTTCACTGAGTTTGGTGCAGACGGGCTGAAACTCCTCAGGGGTTTTTATAAGAAAATATAAATAAAAGTGGTCACATTTTTTTTTGCTGATTTTTGAATTTTAAAATTAATATGCACTTCACACCGAACTGAAAAAATACAGATGTGGACAAAGCACGGCGTGCAGGCAGCTGATTAAAGTACCTTTCAACACAAATTCCTGCTGATAACACCTTAATCCAGCCCTCACAGCTCCAAGGGGCTCTCCAAGCCCTGGGCTGGGTGTTGGCTGCATCCACACCCCTCTTGGGAAGCTGGAGGGGGAGGAAAAGGCCCTCAAAGGAGAAGAGACTTCCAGCAATAAATAGCTGGGAATGCCCTGAGTGAGCTCAGGGGTGGGGGATACCCTCTCCTGCTCCCTCAGGATGCAGTGCATGGCTACCCAGCGTGGAAAACAAGGCACAAGTACTAAAAAACTTGGGAAGGAGAGAGATTTAAGACTAAAATAAAAAAAAAAAAAGAGAAAAAAACCCCCAACCACCAAAAATCATCGCACAGAATCTCACGTGGTTGCTCTGGTGGGTTTTCCTTTTCCATGTGTCCATGAGGGGGGAAGGCACAGCTTCACAGTGCTAAAAAAAAATCAGGGAATAGGGCAAATATTCCTAAAATATTCAGAAAGACTAAAAAAAATGGCTAATTTGGTGCATAGAGCAAGAGAGCAGTGCTGGGAAAGGGGAAGGAAAAAGAAGAGGGAAGGGGGAAGAGAAGGGGAAAAAATGGGGAAAGGAAAGGAAAGGAAAGGAAAGGAAAGGAAAGG
>VZTD01004966.1:108997-119609 GCA_013397725.1 Rhagologus leucostigma | reverse complement strand
CATATTGGTTATATATTTATTTTACATAAAAATATAAATATAAATATAAATATATATATTATAAGTGTAAAATTCATGTATCTGTCTAGCTGAACCCATCGCTCCCTTCAGGGGAGGCTCCCTCCAACCTCCTCACTGTTCCCACTGACCTCTGGAAACCCGGATTCCTTCAAGCATGCCAAAGCCACTCCTTCCAGGATAATTATGGAGCAAAAAAAAAAAATTTAAAACCAGAGCTATTTTCATTTATCACGAGCCAAGCAGAAACGCTGATGTGTTTTGCTGGGTGACACAGTCGCTCTCTCGGGGCAAAATCCGTAATTTTAGGAAAGTACGAGTCTTGTGGAGTGCACTGGAGTAGAGTCCCCTCCATCCCCCAACGGGGATTTAATCGCAGAGCAAAGTTCAAAATGGAACAAAAATCCCTCCAGCCTCTGGTCACAACACTTGAAAAATGATACTTTGAAGCAGGGAGATAAACAGCCCATAATATTATCATCACTGATGTAATAAAGCTGCACCAGGACAAGCTGAGGCTCCCGGAGTTAACGGGACTCCAGAGGGGTTTTAATCACATCTCCCACATGTATTGGACACATGCAGTGGGGAAATACCCTGGGCAGCAGCCACCACCTGTGGAAGGGCTTTTATCCACGGATAAACACAGAGTGGTACCGGAAATTCTCCTGGATCTGCCACCACAGGCAACTCCCATCATTGTTCTCATGGAATCGTGGAAAGGTTTGGGTTGGAAGGGACCTTAAAGATCATCCAGTGCCACCCCTGCCATGGGCAGGGACACCTTCCACTATCCCAGGCTGCTCCAAGCCCTGTCCAGCCTGGCCTTGGACACTTCCAGGGATCCAGGGGCAGCCACAGCTTCTCTGGGCACCCTGTGCCAGGGCCTCCCCACCCTCACAGCCCAGAATTCCCTCCTAATATCCCATCCGTCCCTGCCCTCTGGCAGTGGGAAGCCATTCCCTGTGTCCTGTCCCTCCATGCCTTGTCCCCAGTCCCTCTCCAGCTCTCCTGGAGCCCCTTTAGGCCCTGCAAGGGGCTCTGAGCTCTCCCTGGAGCCTTCTCTTCTCCAGGTGAGCACCCCCAGCTCTCCCAGCCTGGCTCCAGAGCAGAGGGGCTCCAGCCCTTGGAGCAGCTCCGTGGCCTCCTCTGGATTTGCTCCAGCAGCTCCATGTCCTTCCTATGAGGATCCCAGAGCCAGATGCTGCATTCCAGAAAAGTCCAAAACACAAGGAACAAGTCACCTGCAGCCTCATCCTGCCTTGAGTTTACAACAGGAATGAGCTGGGACTAAAAACCTCCTCTGTTTTCATTTAAAACCATTCCCCCTTGTCCTATCACTATCTGCTCACGCAAAAATTTCATCCTACTTTATTTTCAGGAAAACAAATGTTCAGGAGAAGATCCACACCCATCCACGGAGGTGCCCAAAACAGGGTGGACCTGTGCTGGAATTTCAGTCTGAGAAGAATATTTCTCGCACGAAAAATAGTTTTGACTTAATAAAAATAAAAAAACCAACCACCAAACAAACACGGACAAAAGGAGCCTTGTTCCCAACTCCGTGATTCCATGAGCACGACCCAGTTCAGGAGACCTCCCTCTTATCCCGGCGTGCCAGGGCACACGTTCATGGCAAAGTCCTGACGTCAAAGCCCCCGTGTAGCGGCACAGAGTGATTCAAGAGCAAGGAAAAAAGGAGGAGGGAGGGGAAAAAAAGCCCAGTGGAGGAGACTGAGCACACTGGGATGCAATGCTGCATGAGGATGTTCCATGTGTCTGTCCTTGTCAGGGAAATTACGGAGCGTCTGCTGCTAATGAAGGAAGGCGCTGAGGCGCTGCTGGAAGAAGAAGTGGGATTCTTTTACTGCCTTTTATTGGGATTCTAAGTCAGCTTTGCAATGGAAAGTCCATGTCTTGATGAGGCAGGGGTGGTAACTGGAGTCCTGAAGAGCTGATACATCAACCTCAAATATCCCAAAACGCTGCTCCTGGCAGTGCAGGGCTCAAGATGCTCAGGCCATGGGATACAGGGAGAAGAGCAAATCCCAACAAGCCTGAAAGGCACCGTTTTTCTAAAGTAAACTCGAGGAAGGAAGCTCCTTCCCGTGTTAATAGGATTGCTCAATTAGCTTACTTGAAAGTTTATTAACTTGGATTGTATCTTGTTCTCCTCCCCTGTTGTGGGCTGGGACACCTCCCACTATCCCAGGTTGCTCCGAGCCCCATCCAGCGTGGCCTTGGACACTTCCAGGGATGTGGCATCACGGTTTCCTGCAAAATTTTCCCTGTAATTTTAAGCTTTTCGGATATTTGGTAGCTTTATGTTCCACTTAAATGCTTGCACAGCCATACCCAACCCTGTCTAAACTCCTGAGCAGGGAGAGTTTTCCAGTGATGCTGAACCCAGCTGGAATATCGGGAAACTCTCCAGAGGAGCCGAGAGCTGAGGTCACCTCAGCTCCCCAAAACCCCCAGCACTGATGGGCTCAGGAAGTTCTTTGCCAGTGCTGTGCAAAATTCCTTTAAATCCCTGCACCAGCAACCCAGAGAAATACGGATTACTCATTTTTCTGTGGCAGGGAATAAAGGAAAGCAAGGGTGGATTACTATTTTTTTCATTGGATTTTTCTGAAACAGGATCTTTGCAACCTGATTTTGCCAACTGTTCCCCCCCCCGCCCCGTTCATCAAGCAGCCCTCCAGAGGAGGCTTTCACGGGCTGCCTCCATGGAATCATGAGAAATGGCAGAAAACTCGATTAAGGAATGTGGTTTCCGTGATTCATCCAGCACAAAATAGGAAGCATCGGGCAGAAACGCTGCAGCAGAGGAAGGAAGGAAGGAAAAGCACTTCTCCAGGGAGCTGTCCTGAGGAGCAGCCCAGCCTTCCTCACCCTGCAGCCCCAGATCATGCTCCCTCCCTTCCCTCTCCAGAAAGGACAAGTGTCCCAGGGTGACAGCAGCCTGCAGTCCTGACTCATCTCCAAGGAATGTGCAAGCCAGAGGAGCTGGTCCTGCCAAAAAGACATCACACCCAGTAAGGGAGCCAGAGGACGTGTACTGGGATGGATGATGCATCAGGCAGGGAAAGGAGGACGATGGGCAACCTGAATTCCCAACCTTGAATTCCCAACCTCTCACCAGGCAATACCCCAATGACGGTTAATCCCTGGTTAAATCTTACATCCCTGGAGAGTGAGGCTTGGAGCCCTGAGGATACCTCAGGCAGCCTCACCTCACCCCATAATATTAAGTGTTGATCCTTCTCTTGCAGATCCAGGTGGGATCGTGGTCTGAAGAACAGGGCACTGGCACAGGGTGCCCAGAGAAGCTGTGGCTGCCCCTGGATCCCTGGAAGCGTCCAAGGCCAGGCTGGATGGGGCTTGGAGCAACCTGGGATAGTGGGAAGTGTCCCTGCCCATGGCAGGGGTGGAACGAGATGAGCTTTAAGGTCCCTTCCAACCCAGACCATTCTGGGATTCCATGATTCTTTTTTGTTTCTGTTTGCTGCCCCAAGCTCATCAATGAACACAAAACCCTTTTAAAGGACTTTAACACCTCCAACCTTGAGCTTGGATCTGCCTCACCCATCACAGGCCCAGGTCCTGGAACTAAAGCCCTGGGGCAGGACATGAGGGATGGGGACAATTCCTGCTGCAGAAGCTCTGGAGCAAAGCTCTGTGGAGCATCAGCCAGGAAGGGAAGCTGAGCAAGACAGAGCTTCTTCCAGGCAATTTCATAAAGCCCAGACTTTCTAATTAAATTGGAGTTTCAGCAATTAACCCTTCCCAAAGTACCT
The DNA here is from genome assembly GCA_013397725.1 of Rhagologus leucostigma. Classification (NCBI taxonomy): domain Eukaryota; kingdom Metazoa; phylum Chordata; class Aves; order Passeriformes; genus Rhagologus; species Rhagologus leucostigma. The sequence continues at coordinate 115,791 of VZTD01004966.1, read as the reverse complement.
GTGCCTGCAGGGAGCAGGGGAAAATAAAGAAAACAACCACCAGCCAAGCAGGTATAATGGGCTGGGAAGAGATTTAAAATCCATTGGCAAGATGGATTTTTTGGGTGCTGTCAGGATGTTCTGCGAGCTAAAAATCAGCTGAGGTTGTAAAGGGGAAGGTTTCTGCAGCTGCTGGTGTGGCTGGTTTTTCATGTGCATCCCCTCCCAGTGCTGCTGTCAACTAGTTGGCCAAATTCAGCCACATTTTACCAAAAAGTGGAGTTCTCCAAACCCCACCCGGTCTGGAAGAGAAGGATCAGTGCTGGCACAGGGCCAAGCCATGCACACAACTCCCAGCTGAGGTTCACGCCTGAATGGCCACAGAGTGGGAGCTGCATCCAGAGGTGTTGAAACCTCACTGGAAAATGGGTGAATGAAAGAAAAACCAAGATCAGTTCTCCAGAAATAAATTTAAAAAAAAATAAATAAAAAAGCCTTCCTCTGGTTTTCTAGGCACTTGTCATACCCTGCCCCATCAGTTCTACCTGGTAGAAGCTCCAGCCTGTACGAGAGCAATGTGTCAAAAGCAAACCCGGGCAAGAAAACTAAATTACAGCAACTCTGCTCAAACTCCATCCAGCAGGAATTTGGGGGTATCAGTATTTTTTTCCAAATTACACACCATAAACCCCTGAAAGCCACTGGAACATTCAGAACTGAATTCCACCAGCTGAGTTTTGCTCCGTTTTGTTTCTCTGCCCCTTTCTAAGCGAACAGTTTAATTCACATTTCAGAATGACAATGAAGAAATGCAGCTTCTCCAAGATGTTTTCACACCATGAGACTTTTCCCCCCAAGCACACCCAGGGTTGGATGCTGGGCTGAAGTCAGTGAGCTCCACAAGGGCTGCAAATCTCCTTCCCCTCGTCTGTCAGAAAAATCACCACTAAAATAATTCTCCCAACACCCAAACCAGGAGCTGGCGGTGTTGGTGTCCCTGGTGATGTTGAAATGACTGAAGTTTGCAGTGCAAATAATCCCTCATCTTTCCCAACTCAGTAAACATTCCCCACATGCACAATTTCAGGCAGTTATCCACAATCCTTTTTTTTTTTTTTTTAATCACATCAAAGACCAAGGGTTAAAATCCAGGTGCCTGGTTTGCAGAATCATGGAGTCACAGGATGGCTGGGGTTGGAAGGGACATTAAAAACCATTTAATTCCACCCCAAGAGACACCTTCCAGTGGACCAGGGTGCTCCAAGTCCAACCTGGCCTCGAACATTTCCAGGGATTCTATTCTAAGTACAATTTCTTTGAGTTTTTATATGGTTGAGACAGACTCAGTCAGATGCCTGGGTGAAACACAAGCCCTGATGGAGAGCAAAAGGAAAGAAAAAGAGAAAGAAAAAAAAAAAAGGGATAAAAATAAAGGGGAAGTGTACGAACGTGATGGTTTCTATGATTTTCCACCTCCCCACATCGGCTTCCCCATGTGCCTTATGTCAAATCGAAACCTGAGGGAGCTGGAAGAGGAAACTACTGATTTGGGCTGGGTGGGAGCAGCAAACCCAACAATTTCCTGTCTGCGGTGTGACAAACCCAGGCTCTGGGATCTGCGGGAACACCGACACCGCCTCCCACCCCGCGCTCCTTCCCCTCCCACCAGGATCTGCGAGCTCAGCCGGGCTCTTTCCAGCCAAATCAGGTGGCTCACAATGACAGAACTTTCAAAAAAAATTAAATAAAAACAAAATCTTAATTGTTTTGTCTCCTAAAGAATCGTCACTGCTCTGAGCACAAATATTAATGGCTGTGACTGCAGCTCGGAGCTGCCTCTATGTGGCTTTTACCTCCCCCCACCCTGAATTCCTCTGGCCATTGGCAGCTCAGCTGAATATTCCACTCAGGCTCACAAAGAGGACTTTATTTGAGCCATGATCAATCTGAGCCCACGTAGGAGCTTCCTGGAGTCCAGAGCTGGATGGAAAGGAATGAGGCGGCCCCTCACGGATCAACGTGCAAGGCTGGAGTGTGTGCTAACAGCACTGGCACGTTGTCACTTAAATGTCACCAAAAATGTGCTGTTTTGGAGGGTGAGGATCAGCACAGGCCACGAGCAAAGGGATTAATCAAGTGGCAATATGGAAATGCAGGGAACGGGAGCAGCTCTGCTGGGCCGCTGCTGAAGCGGGAGCAGCTCTACAGGGAGCATCCAGCAGCTTCCAGGGTACCAATTCCAACTCAGAACAGCCCAAAATGCTGCCTGGATCTGGAGCAGGAGGACTTTGGTGCTCAGCAGGTGCCAGAACCCCCTCTGTGCTCACCATCCCACCTCCTGTCAGCTGCGCAGGTTTTGCTGTTCAAAAGCTTGGGAGGAAATTTTCCAGGGAAATTTGGAGCGGGGTCAGTGCCTGCCCAAACCACAGCAGCCTGGGCTGCCCCCAGCAGCCAACACCACCCCCATTTGGGACATTTTTTGGGACAACTCTCAGCACCCAGCCCCAGAGGGAACACAAACAGCTCCCGGAGGATTGAACGGCACTCGGAGTCCTCTCATGGACGTCATGCACTTGAAAAGCAGCACTGAGGAGTGACCAGTGCTGATATGGAAGGAAAAAATCCTTCTCATCTCAGGTGACAACTGATGGACAGAAGAGCACCTGGGGATGTCCCAAGTGAAGGTGCCCAGGTGACATCGTGGGCACAGATTGGAGGAACACCCTGAGCTCACACCTGGCACCAAGCACTGATGCTCAGACACCTAATTTTGGAAAGGGTGGCTACAATCAGAGAATCCCAGAGTGGTTTGGGTTGGAAGGGACCTTAAGGACCATCTTGTTCCACCCCCTGCCATGGGCAGGGACACCTTCCACTAGCCCAGGGTGCTCCAAGCCCCGTCCAGCCTGGCCTTGGACACTTCCAGGGATCCAGGGGCAGCCACAGCTTCTCTGGGCACCCTGTGCCAGGGCCTCTCCACCCTCACAGCCAGGAATTCCTTCCCAATATCCCATCTATCCCTGCCCTCTGGCAGTGGGAAGCCATTCCCTGTGTCCTGTCCCCAGTCTCTTGCCCCCAGTCCCTTGTCCCCAGTCCCTCTCCAGCTCTCCTGGAGCCCCTTTAGGCCCTGCAAGGGGCTCTGAGCTCTCCCTGGAGCCTTCTCCTCTCCAGGTGAACACCCCCAGCTGTCCCAGCCTGGCTCCAGAGCAGAGGGGCTCCAGCCCTTGGAGCAGCTCCGTGGCCTCCTCTGGACTCGCTCCAGCAGCTCCATGTCCTTCCTATGAGGATCCTAGAGCTGGATGCAGCATTCCAGCAAAGTCCAAAGCACAAGGAACAAGCCACCTACAAGATAAGCCCTGCAGCCTCATCCTGCCTTGTGTTTACAACAGGAATGAGCTGGGACAAGGACTCTGCATTTCTCTCCCATAGCCTTAAGCTGTTTCCAAAGAGTTCATTCCAGTTGCAAGGCAAAGAATTTCCCCAGCGAGTCTCACGAGGGCCTGGAGTGTTTACAAGCACTGCAAAACCTCAAACACAAACCTGGGCAAATCAATGACGCTGCACTTTGGTGGTGTTTTATTCATAAACCTTTCAGGGGCCCATTAAGGAAAGGAGACTTCACAGGCAGAACAACACTAATATTCAGAATTGATCTTGCAAGGAGTGGTGCTGAAATCCTTGGAAGATAACACAGCAAAGTCTATTTGATGGTGAAAAGAACCCCTGGGGTGAACCCCAGACATGAATCCCAGACACATTTGCAGGCTGAAACCGCTTTAAAAAAGAGCTTAAAGTGCTACGACCAAAACTTTGCATGGGACAACTCCTGTGCCAGTCCTCAGGTGACATCCCACCCTCTCCCAGGCGACACAAAGGACACAGTGGAGGAGCTGCCAAAGGGAACAATGGAGGTTAAACCAGTTGCACAAACCCTTATCCCAGCTGCGATTCACAAAAAACCCCAAGGCTTCAGGAGATGTCATCACTGCCTGTCTGAGGGCAGAGGGTTTTCTCTGACATTTATCCGTGTCAGCTCTCCCGCCCATCCCAGGTCAATAAAATAGGGACGCCACCACAGTACCCATCCGTAACCCCTTTTGGTCCAGAAGGACAGCTATCATTCCAAATCTCGCTGCGTTTTTTTTTCGCTCACTTTATCTATTTTCCTCAGGTACAAGCCCAAAAAGGTGCTCAGCGCTCCCAGCAAACCCTGGGAGCTGGAGTCGACTGCCACCCATAGCCTGTCAGTAAAAGAATCCCAGAGAGAAATCCACATTTCCATCACAAAACTTCTATCCACGGACTTTCTGAATCTGCTCAGTGCACATTTAGGTCATCTGTCTTAAGCTGTGCCTCTGCCAGACACCATTTGTCCCCCCTGCCCTGTTTCTGTCAGCTATTCCTTTATTCCCACGACCAGACAGAGCATCCCCCGTACATCCCACAGAATTCCATAAACCCCACAGAGCTCCTCCCAAGCGCATTTTGAAAAAAGCAGGATTTTTTTAATTCCATGTGTTTAAAACAGCCTCGAGTTGACAACAACAATAACCTGCGTCCACTTCCTTCCTTCCTGTGCTCCCAGTGATTTTAAGCCTCGCTTTATTTTTTTTTTGTTGTTTGTAAGTCAGTAGTGGCAAAATTCCTAAAAAACCCTGAGCAAGCACCAGGAGTTTCCAGTACAGACCCCAACCCTGATGGAGCAACTAAATGCTGCTGCTCTTGAAACCTCAGCACTTTTTTTTTTGCTTATTTTTCAGGGATGACTTTGCCAAGAACTTGGCATGGCTCAATTAACGGAGTGCCTTAATCCGGCGGGTGATGAATAACAGGGGAGCCAACAGGTCATTGCAATTCACTTGAGTTACCAGAATCCCTATCTGCTGCTTGGGCTTTCTCCAATCCCTGCCTGCATTAGCCATGGATTTTAATTGCCTATTCCCAAAGAGTCTGACCGCAGCCGCTCTGCGCAGGCAGGGACCGAGCCCATGGGATTTATGGATACCTGCAGCCCTGCAGTTAAGGAGGAGAGACTTTGCTGGATTCCTGCTTCATCCCAACAGGGTATTTACTGCCATCTTTCTCCTACAAGCAGCAATAAATACTAATGTAAATCAAGATTTTTCCCTTTTCCAAGCTCTCCTTGCTGCTGGGAGGAGGGAAGGTATTTTTCTCCGCCTGCTCACTAACGATGAAGAGCTCCTACGAGCACCTTACAACCAGAGTGTGGCTGATCTGCTGCAAATTCCCACTGATGTCCTAAACTTCACTGGAACTCCGGGCAGGCCACAGAAATCTCCCTTCCAAAGCCTGCAGGATTTGTCCCAAAGGATGGAGCGGGCAAACCCCAGCCCAAGGCACCGACCCGCCTTCCTTCCTCCCCCCGCAGCGTGCAAGCGGAACAGTCCACGGGAGATCCCACAGGGAAACCCAGAACGGCAAGGAAACTTTACTTTCAGGAAATTTCCTTAAAAACTCACAGCAGAAAATCTGCTTGGCAGGAGAAGAATAATTTTTTTAACACTGAAAGTTGTTGAAATAATGAAATAAACAGCAGCATGGACAGAGGAATGACAGGGAGGAAAAGGTTAAAAAGGCAGGGAAAGGGTTTCGATGTGGAAAAATTGCAAAATGAATTTATGTGGAGACGAAGCAGCGCAGAGGCTGGATGAAGGGAGGCATTGAGGAGCACGGGAGGATGAGGAACGAGCCCCGTCCCACCCCGCTCCGCTAAATCCAACCCCGCTCAACTGGCAGGAGCTCAAAGAAGAGCCATAAAAATAATGAGAGGGCTGGAAGAGCTGACACGAAGGAAGATTAAAAGGAACCAAATACGTATAGCTTGGCTGGGCGACAAAAGCCAAGGGGAAAGGGAAGGCAACAGCCGGAGATATCCATGGATCCGACCATCCCAGGGAGGGAGGCATTGGGGCTGAGTCTCCCGGGGAGCTCCATCCCCTCTCCCCACGCCGCTGCGGCCGCCGCATTCCTTCCCTCTCATACAATCCCTAATTTAACAAGTGGAGAGGATCCGGGCAAACATTTGGGGGGGGATGGATTACGTCAGGAGCTAATTTAGGTCCTCGCTGGGCTCCGGCCCCGCGCACATGCCTGCCTTTCCACACACGCTTCGGCCCTGGATCTGCTCCGGCATCTCCCGACACCCAGCACCGAGGGGAGCATCGCTCCTTCACTCGTGGGTGGATTTTTTACCACCTCTAGAAAGCGGGTTTGCCTTTTCCCCAGCCACTGAGCGCTCAACTTCAGCAAAACTTTCTGCACCTCCAGCGTCAAAGTAAAAAAAACCAGAATAAAATCAAGTTTTCGGGGAGTTCAGGCTACCTCCAGCACGAGACCCTTTGATGCGAGCGCTCGCATCCTTTCGAAACCCAGCGTATTTATATCCATCTCTTCCTTCCTGCGACTGCAGATAATTAATAAATCAAAAGCTAAGCACGGGGGAAGACGGGCTTTTTAAAGCCACACGCGGGCTCCGCAGCGGAGCGGGACCTGCAGCTGACAGCTCCGCTACTCCCACAGCCGCAGGCACGCGCGGGACCTCGCAATTAATATTTTATTTGAGCAATTACAGCCATCAGCCCGGGCCGCACCGCTGAGTAAACACAGCCGAGCCATAAAGAGCCGATAAAGAGACAAGCGGGAGGAGGTTCGGCGGGGCCGGGCTCCCCGCGTTCGGCGGGGACCGAGCCCTGGCCACGGCCCGGCGTTCCCACGCGTCCCGGACGAACGGGCTCTTTTGTCCGGGTGTGCACCCAAAGCCACCGCGCACCGCCGTGTCCCCAAGGGTCCCCATG
>VZTD01004966.1:62333-106452 GCA_013397725.1 Rhagologus leucostigma | reverse complement strand
CGACCCAGCTCATCCCAGCTCGGTTTATCCCGGCTTGGCTCGGCCCGGCCCGGCCCGGCTCAGCCCGGCCCAACTCTGCCCAGCCCGGCCCGCCTCATCCCGGCTCAGCTCATCCCAGCTCATCTCATCCCGGAAGCCATGTGCCCGGCTTTGCTCGGCTTTGCTCAGCTTTGCTCATCCCTGCCCGCCTCGGCTCGTGGCCAGTGGTCCCAGGGCATCCAGAGTGGGAAATTCGGGAGCCAGCCCAGAGAGCATCCATTAGGGCTGGCGGAATCTTTGGGTCCCAAACACGCGTGGGTTCCATGGCAGCCGTGCCCACTCTGCACCCTTTGAGGTGTTTTCTAACACTGGCCCCAAATTTATAGGAAAAACCCTTCCCATTCAGCAAAACCCTACCTTGGCATAGTAGTCCGTGCCCCCGTTGAGGCTGGGAGATGGGCTGGTTCCCTCCATCCTCATAGTCCGTGTGAATGTGGGAAATGGGAACTGTCTTTAAATAAAAGGGTCTGAACCGGCACAAATGGAGGAAAAAAAAATATTATCCGCTTCCTGTAGCTCCTCCACCCAGTGATACACACATCCCGCCAAGCAACCGCGCTTCCTGAAAATCCAACACGCGGAAGGGGCTGTGGTTTGAGGTCCAGCGCTGTGGATGTATCCTGCCCCGTGCCAGGTGATGGGAAGTCACATCCCACCAAAGCCGTGCCCGCCTTGGCAACCTCGGGGATGGCTCTGCCAGCCCAGCGCTGTCTCCATGAGCACCATTCCCACGTTCCCGGTGAATGGGGGTGGGAGCTTTAGGGCCGTGGAATCATGGCATGGTTTGGGTTGGAAAGGACCTTAAAGACCATCCAGTTCCAGCCCCCTGCCATGGGCAGGGACAACTTCCACTAGACCAGGTTGCTTTGGCACCATGCAGGCAACAAAACCCTCTTAACGGGATGGTAAAATTTCCCCACTTTTCCCTTTGCCGTCACAATGGAGATATTTATAAAGGCTGTTCCTCTGCTTTAATACCTAATATACCTTTAATACCTTTAATGCTAATAAAACCTTTCCTGAGGTCACTCTGGGCAGACTTAGGGTTTTATCAAAGGGTTTTTTGCTAACGTGGCTGATGCTGCCAGAAGAAAATTGAGTGACGCTGCAGCAGGTGACCTCCCCCCTCAAACCCTCCTGGGGCCTCAATCCCTGGTCAGAGTAACCCCCAGTCCATCCCCCCGAATGTGGAAGCCGGGGCGTGATTTAGAGGGTGACTCTGGAGCGCAGGCAAAAGCCAGTCTGTAACAACAAAGCTTTCCCAGATGGTATCTCCGTGTTCCTCCAGCCTCAAACAATAGGGCAGTAAATAGAAAGGGTTACTCTCGGCCCGGCGTGTTGGACGAGGTTTCCAGCTGATGCAATTGGATACGGCCCCGCAGAGCTGGTAACCTTTTAGTACAGCTGGCTGCACGCTGAGGAAAGGCTGCCGGCTCCTTCTGCTCCTAAACCCACTCGCAGAGTTTCTCTTTCCCCGAGGAAACCCCTCTCCCTGCCCTCTCCATCCCGGGGGCTCCTTTCCTAGGCGGAGGGAGAGGCTCACTGAGCTGCAGTGCTCGGCCGAGAGGCAAAGCAAGGTCAAAAATGCACCGGCGCAGCTCTTGCGTCAGAGCCAGCCAAGCATCCCCAGGGCTCTTCCCACTGTTTGCAACAAGTCCTCGCTCCCTCTACGAGCAGCAATGGCCAAATAAGGTGCCGAAATGCACGGCCGCTTCCATCGGGATTGGGATGATACCTACCAGACCTGCCCGTGGCGCAGCTCCCAACCCGCCTGCCCCTTCTCCGTGGAAACCAGGATACTTTTCCAGTGAAATGGCTCAGTGGGCATCCTTGGGAAGGATCAGCGGTGAAGCTGAGTGACATTTTCCCTGTCCCCAGTTCGTTTTGTCCCTTTTCTTTTTTTTAGCTTGTGACCTCTATTTTGGTTTTTAAAGTGTTATGGGCAGTTGTTGAAAGCAGCTGGCGTTCCTGCCCGTGTTCCTGCTTGGCTGCTCCGGGCAAGCCGGTCTGACTGGCTCTTCCTGGGGTGACCAGCCATGGAACTCTGCCCTGCGCATGTGGGTGCCTTCGCTGGGTGACTGGAGCCGGGAAAGCCAGCTCCCGGCCTGTCTCCATACACAGAGACAGAGAAATTCCCCAAATCTCTGTGTAAACAAAGGCTCCATTTCCTCAAGCGCTCCGAGCACAACGTGCTCTGACCTGGTGGTGAGCAGGCTCCTGTCACCTCTCTGCTTCGCCTGGGTCTTGACATTCCCTGTCTGCAGCTTCTTCCTTAAAAAGGATGAAGCTTCAGGAAAAAAAAAACCCAACCAAAAAGGAGAAATGCAGATGCTTGTTATTCCCTCCACTTTTTGTGTCTCCAACACTTCCCAGCCCGTATTCTCCTTTCCAAACCACTGCTGCTGGTACCACTCTTCACCTGGAGGCTTGCAAGCCCTTTACTTCACAAAGTCATGGAATCACAGGATAGTTTGGGTTGGAAGAGACCTTAAAGACCATCTCATTCCAATCCCCTGCCTCTTCATCCCCTTCCACCTCCAAGAGTCTTTTGGACGCAGCCAAGGCTCCCTTTTCACAAATGACCATTTCCCAGCAGGGACAAGGTCACGCTCCTGGCAAAGGAAACGTGCTGGGTAGCTCTGCTTCCTTGTTTATTCCTGGCTACCTTCCTTCTTCCATGATTTTGTCATTTCAGAAGTGTCCTCACGACGTGGCCCTTCTGTTTTTCTGGATGTAAATGCAGAGCAATGACGCTGTCGTGGCGACGTGTCCCACAAATGTGCCACCACCTGGGTCACGCACGGAGTTAATCCAGTATCCTTGTAGTGAAAGGATGAAGGATGTTTGTGATGAGGATCTTAAAGAGGCACGGCAGATGGGGAGGTTTAGTCTTTCCGGGTTGTGATTGTGATTTGGTCGCTCCAAGCCCCGTCCAACCTGGCCTTGGACACTTCCAGGGATCCAGAGGCAGCCACAGCTTCTCTGGGCACCCTGTGCCAGGGCCTCCCCACCCTCACAGCCAGGGATTCCTTCCCAAGATCCCATCCATCCCTGCCCTCTGTGCATGTGAAGCCATTCTCCCTTGTCCTGTAACTCCATGTCCCCTCATCTGATGGCCAAGGCCACGTGAGATGAAGAGGGACCAAGATTCAACACTGCCACAACCATCCAGCCTGGTCCTTCATGCCCAAAGGTTACAAAATCATCGAATAGAATCCTGGAGTAGTTTGGGTTGGAAGGGGCCTTAAAAATAATCTCTTTCCCCCCCTGCCATAGGCAGGGACACCTTCCATAGACCAGGTCACTCCAAGCCCCATCCAGCCTGGCCTGGAACACTTCCAGGGCATCCACAGCTTCTCCTGGCAGCATCTGGAATAAATCCTAGGCTGCAAGAGATAGCTGTGCTGAGATAAAGAGACACGAAGCTGGATTGAGGTACCTCCTTGGCGACTCAAGCTGAGGTTTCGAGGCCCTACAGCTACAAATTCCCCTCTCATTTTCCTGCCTCTAGTTCCTGAAATCAGCCACGGTGCACTGGAGCCTGCCAGGCTTGTGCTGCAGGACAAACCCCCCTGCAGGGTTCTTCTCTGCCCCCTCTTCACCTTCTTTCCAGGAATTTGGGTCAATTAAGCTCTCAAAGCCTCAGGCTGGGAGGTTTTCTCTGCGATCAGCTCTTCATAACACACCACTCCGCTGGTTCTCTGGCAATGTCAGGCACTGGTTTCCTGCTGACATTTAATTTCTCTGCTGTCATTTATCTTTTAGCCTTTTTCTGTGTCCTTCTGATGTTTCCAGCTGCCAGGGATGACCTCCACTGAGTGTGACTCTTGCTTTGGCCCACACAGGAGGCAACGTGCCCCAAATCATTCTCCAGTCACTCGTCCCCAGTGTCAGAAGTGTCCTTGAAATTTGTGTCCTTCTGGAAGGGCTGGCAGGTTCTAGAGCATCCTTAAACATCCCTTTTAGCCAAAGAGAGTTGTTAGCTTGAACACTCGAATCCATGTGATGGAGAATTTGGATAAATCCCAGGTAAATTCTCCTAAAAGCTGATTCATCCCCAGGGCTGAAAAACATCCTTGCAGCTCCCTGCCTGGTGCCTGAGTGTCTCCCAAGAGCCATGCCCAGGAATCCTTCCCATTGCTGAGCTTCCTCTGCATCACCTGTGCCTGAGTGATGGGTCTGGTACCACTCATCATCCTCACCTTGTGACTTCCCGTGGTAAATGCTGCACAGGGATGCAGGAATTTGTCCCTCTCAGGTGCTGCCGTCCACCTCCGTCTTTCAGACATCTCCAGAACCTCCAGGGATGTTGGACCATCGCCTCCATCCAGCCCGAACGCTCAAACATCTCCCACACCCCCTCTTCTCTCACAGTATGCAACTTATTAAACCACTTTCTATTGTCCATCAGATTTTTTTGGGGCCTTTGCCACTCCCGTTCTGGCTTTTCTCCACCTCCAGAAGGCCTCCTATTCTTCTGCCTTTACAAATCCCAAGTCCAGGCTGGAAGGCTGGATTTCTCTCATGGAGCTGGAGCTCAAAGAAAATCCAAATGTCAGGCAACACTCCATCACCACCCCTGGGGCTGGTGACTCTGGGGTGTCAGAAGTAACACCCGGAATCATTTATCCACTGTTAGTCGGCGAGAAGAAACACCAAAAATCCCAAATAATTCATCTGATGGATCTGATGTTTCTCTGCAGAGCTGGCCAGATAGTGGGAAACATCTCTTTGGGAGCGATTTACTGGGAAGCAGTGGAGGGGAAAAAAAATCCCCAAATTCCACCATCAGTTATTCACAGCTGCTCTTCAGGCCCTCTTGGAGGAAGCCACTTGATGGGAAGTGGAGCTGTGAGAACTCACCCTGTGCTGGCACCCAGCGCCCTGCAGGTCTCCCAGGTCATGAAGGGAGGGAGGAAAACTGCCCCCAGCACCCTGTGGAGCCCCATCCTGCGGGATTCCGAAGGGGCAGCCCCACATCACCGAGTGCTGCAGCATCAGCCCGGCCCTGGCACCGACACATCCCGTTATCTCCCCAGCCCCAGCTCTTCCCTCCCCAACGGTTCGGGAAATTGGCTCCCAGCCCATCAGTTTTCCCTCTCTGAGGGGGAGGTGAAGCTGGTCTGGCAGGCTTTTTTAGGGAAATGAGGCCTGGGGCATCCCCGAGACGCTGGACAACTCCTGCTCTGTGGATGCACTCTGGAGTTGCTCCGCAGCTTGGCAAAAATCCCCGAATTGTGGAATGAAGGAGGAAATCCAGCCCTGGGGATGGGGCTGGCCAGCACTGCTCAAGGGACGTGAGGGTGGGGAGGGATTTTCCTACTCTGGAACCCCCAGAAGCCCCAGCCTGGGCCACCCATCCCCTCTGGATGGCACTGGGATGCTCCATGCTGGCTCCACCACCAACCCACTTGGTGCCAGGGTCCTGTCCCCACCCCACAGCCCTCCCAAATGCTCTGAGGTGGGTTTATTCTTCATTCCCATGACCAGGGGTCTGACAGCAGCAGCTCAGGGAGGGGAATGGGAACACCCAGATGTGGAGAGCAGTTGGGACACGCTTGTGGACCAATTATCCCCCAAAATCCCACACCTCCCTTTCATGTGGCATCCTGAGAAGGACCCACATGGTCTCGAGCTCCCCACAGAGGCGGTCCACTGCCCCCAAGCCCAGCCAGAAGGAAGGAGAGGCTGGCAGCAGAAACACCACCTCTTTGTTCCACTTTGATCCCAGAAACATCCAAAACCTCAGGAATAAGGGACTTGAAGCAAGCCATGCAGGTGCAGGGAATTCTCCAAGGCTGCAAAGCCCCACCGAGTACAGCAGCAGCCCCATAAATCACACCTGCCCTATAAATCACACTCTCCCAAGAAATCCCACCCCTGCTGCGGGAAGCTGCGAGGCTGGAGGAGGAGGAGAGGAGGAGGAGGAAGGAGGAGGAGGCAGAGGAGGAGGAGGAGGAAGAGGAGGGCACCAAGGACGGAGCTGCTGGGCTTGGGCCGCCTTTGCTCATGCGCTGCCAGAGACCAAAAAGCACCGATGGAGAGTTTTTATCGATTCCCACGTCAGAGCTCTGCGAGAGCTGGGTGATAACAGGTCCCTGAGCAAAGCACCGACACCACGGGGCTCCGTGGGGTGTTTGGGGGCACAGCCCTGATGGAGAAGGACACTTTCACCCTGTGTGAGGCACCCAGATTTGCCCCAGACCCCAAGTCACAGGTCCAAGGGGAACGACTCAGCTTTGTCCCCTACAGCCTCTTCACTGGGGTGTCCGTGGGGCTCTCCAGCCCCCTAAAAATCTCTGCTGTCTTGTTTTTTAACCAAAACCAAGGATATCTGCCTGTAGCAGGGGGGTTGGAATGAGAGGGTCTTCAAGGTCCCTTCCAGCCCAAACCATTCTGGGATTTTGGGATCCTATATCCCAGCTCTTCTTGCTGTGTTGGGGGTGTGTGTGAGCACAGGTCACCCAAATTCCCTGATCATATCCTGCTGTGAATGGCTGCAGCCAGGGGAATTACAGCAATTTTCTCCCCATTTTCCAGCTGGAGAAGTCCAGACTGGACACACGACAGTGACTTACAACCCCTGAGGATGCAGGTCCCTGCTGGAGCTGGGATCACGCCGCCCACGATGGCTGGTGTGGTTCGCTTCGTGGGAAAGCACAACAGCCCCCGTGTGCAGCACTGGTTAAAAAATAACCCCAAATCGCTTCCTTTCGAAGGGAAATTAACACCGGGAGGCTGCAGGGAAACAGGGGGGTTGTGCCCTGATGGACACCGGGCTCAGATTTCCCTGTCACACCCACACCTCTCCACCTTCGGCTCTCAGAGGAGTGTTCTGGGCTGAAAAAAGGGATTTGGGGAACATAATCAGAAAATGAATCCATCTATGGAAGGGGTTGATACCTTTTATTTGCCCCTCAGACACCTGAGATGCCCCGAGAAGCTGCAGCACATTCGGGAACCTGTTGTGCCGGGGGAAGCTGGAGACGGATGATGCCCAGACAGCTGGATGGCTTTGTGCTTTTCCAGCTCCAGCCTTCACCGGAAAGATCGGATGCGAGCGGGATGGTAATGCAGTTAGTGCTGGAAAAATAGAGACAGAGCAGGGCAGAGTGGTTTAATAAGGTCGATGTTATTGAATCAGCCGGGTGGGATGAGCTCCGTCTCCGAGCAGAGCGCTCTGAAGCGACCGGCAGCTCCCGTAGGAAGGGGAGGTGGGCTCTCGGCTGGCCAGGAATGGGCAATCATGTTGGGAATCCCCCAAATCCCATGAAATGGAGGTGATTTGTGAGCTTCTGGAAGACACACGGTGTCTGCAGTCCGGTGGTGCTCCTGGTGCAGCCCCACATTCCCTGCAGAACAGGGTCAGGTGGGCTCATGGAGGGCCCCACTGGGCACCCCCAGTCCCAGTTCCTCAGCAGGTCCTGGTGGGACAGGAGAGTGACCAGTGAGGAAAGGTTGAAAGAATTCAGGCTGTTTACCCTAGAGAAAGAAATAATGATGATAACATCTTCAGGTAGATAAAAGAGGGTTTATCTAGGGAGGGAGGGATGGAAGAGGGAGGAAATGCCCTGTTCTGCCTTTCCACGAGGGATGGGCAAAAAGCAATGGACAAATCACCTGGAAAAGGACTCAGACTGGCTCTTTGGGGAGGATGTTTAGATGTGAGGGACCCCACCATCAGAGGGTTTTGAAGCTGAGCTAGAAACAGGAATCCCAGGTGGTCGCTGTGCCCAGTCTGGGCCAGCGGGGCTCTCCCACCTTCTCCGGCCAGAAAAACCTTTTGGCAGCTCATTGCTTGAACTGGAGGATGCTGGAGCTGCAGCAGCTTCATTCCAGCTTCACGTGGCCACCCTGTCCATGACAGCAGGGTTGGAACCAGGTGATCTTTAAGGTCCCTTCTAAACAATTCTGTGATTCCACAATTCTCCCCAAAGATGGGGTTGAAGTTAATGCCAGGCACAGCCTCACTCCAGCCCCACTTGCAGGTAAATCTCAGCACGGACACTCAGCAGGAAGAGTCCAACACAGTCACTCGGAGAGGAAACTGCAGGAACCAGCTGGGGCTTGGAAAAGGGGGGAAAAAAACCTTCCAGCTAGGGAAGAAAATAACCTGCTGGATCGAGAGCTGCCTGTCAGTGGTGGTTGTTTAAACATGGCAGAGAATCAGAGAGCTCAAGGAGCTGGATGTGTGCACAGGAGGATGGGACATGGAGGTGGATGCCAGTATTTTCTGGCAGGGCTGGGTTGGAAACATCCTTCAACTCCTTAGATAGCAAGGCGGAGATTCCGACGCGGAGGAATGCGCTGCGAGACACGGCCGTGCGGCCGTGGGAGGGTGGGAGGAGAAGCCAAGGCCCGTGGCAGAAGGATAGGAAACATCCTGGAGGCGAGGAGAGAATCAGGTCAGTGCTCTGAAGTGGCTCAACAGGCCATCGGGAGGCTCTTGGGAAGGGGACTGGCACGGAGCGGGGAATTGGTTCAGGTGAGAAGAGGTCACCATGGCAGAGATCGTGGAATTGTGGGATCCTGGAATGGAATGGGTTGGAAGGGACCTTAAATCCCATCTTGTTCCACACCTGCCATGGTGTGGTGATCAAACCTTCCACTGTCCCAGGTTGTTCCAAGCCCTGTCCAGCCTGGCCTGGGACACTGCCAGGGATCCAGGGGCAGCCACAGCTTCTCTGGGCACCCTGTGCCAGGGCCTCCCCACCCTCCCAGGGAGGAATTCCTTCCCAATATCCCACCTATCCCTGCCCTCTGGCAGTGAGAAGCCATCATCCCTTGTCCTATCAGGATGGAGGGTGGTTATTCCCCATCATGGATGTCATGCCTTCAGCTGGGATCTGCAAATGAGAGCCCTGGGAACCAGGAACTGAAGGAACAAGCGTGAAGTTCAGTGCCACCTTCTCGGGGGTGGACGAGGGGCCCTGAACAGGTTTGGGATCCCAACCAAGGCTCCTGCAGCTCTCCCATCTTGGGGAGTCAAGTGATGAACAGCCAGGGATCTATCCCCTTGCTTGGCTCCCAAAGCTCTCTGCACCAGGCCCTGGCTGCTTTAGGGAAGCCCCATCCCCACCCGACAGCCAAAATCCTGACACATCCGGATGTTTTTTCCTTCAAGGGAAAATCCATGAGGTTGTGCTGCCAGGGTATTTTTTCCAAGCCTCCGGTCCCCTGTCCTTCCCTGCAGGGCTGTGGAGTGGCCAGGCTTTGCTTCCAGCTCCCCAGTGTGTTTGGGATGCTGGAGATGCTGCCAGCTGAGCGAGGGTGGGTTATTCCAACATTTGTTCCTTGCGAGGAAACACCTCTGCCTCCTCCTCCTCCATCTCCCAAGTGAGGACACCGGATGGTGACAGGGTCAGGACAAGAAAAAGCCGTGATAGCAGCACTGGAAACAATAAGGAAAAAAACCCACAGGAAAAACCCCAAAGTTCCATCAAATCCCATGGAAATTAGGCTGCATCCACAGGATTCACTCCTGGATCTCTGAGGAGAGAGGTCACCGTGTGGAGGGCTGGTTATAAACGACCTGTCCTTCCTGGAAGAGACCCCAGTGGAAAGGTGGGAGCTGCTGTCCAACAGAACGAGCCCCTCCTTAGCAGAACCCAAATCCTGGGAGCATCACTGGCATCTCGGGTGGCTTCGGCAGGTGACACCACAGCTGCCACCTTCTCTGCCCAAACTGCTTGTGGTCGTGGCAGGTGACATCTCAGGTGGCAGAGGGAAGAGCAGCTCCCACACTTCGAGGAGGTGCAGGGAGAATGAGAATCCCAATTTCTTTTCCCTGGGAGAGGTGCCAGGATGAGGCAGGGCCACCCTGCTGTGTCCTTACGTGTCTTCTGCCACCAACCCAACACCCAGGGCCGCGCTGCTGGAGAGTCACTCAGCTGGAATTACTTTCTCTGGAACATTCCCAGTGTGGAGAAGCCCGGAGTCAACTTTCCAGGCAAGGCTGTAGGAAATGAGAAGTGCTACAAGAGGGAGGCTGGCGCGTTCCTGCCCTCCTGCATCCCACAAAATCAAACATGTGGGGGTTGTCCTGTGAGGAGAAGCAATTTTAGGGGTGGGGGGAAAAAGCAAGAGATGTTCTTTGCAGGATGGCTGCTCCTGGGATCACGGGTGACATTTCCAGCAGGGCAAGGAACGCTGCAGGGTCATATCCCAGCTAATGCAGGGAAGAGTTGGGCTCGTTTCCAGGCGCTCTGGCTTCGGGCCAGTCACTTAACTCTCAGCATCTCAGTTCCTGCAGCTGGAAGAGAGACAGGATTTTCTTCCTGGCCTCTGACATCTCCTGGGCTGTGAGGGCTTTGGGAAGTGAGGATGGGGTGCACATCCACAAGCGTGGGGGACTCTGGTGCTCAGACAGCCAGTCCCATGCTCGCAGGTGCAGGGTCAGGTTCAAGAAGCACCACTGGAATGGTTTGTAGCCTGCTTTTTTTTGGGGACCTGTTTCCTTCCCTTGGCCACGTGCTGGGAGCTGCCCACTGGGATGTTGGGAGCAGTGGGATGGCTCCTCACTCACCTTTTCCAAGGAAATTTGGCATCGATGGTGAAGGCCTGGGGGTCAGCAAAAGGTGGCCTGAGGGCAAGGCTTTAAAGGAATTCCAGGAGGGACCCGTCTGTCTGTCTGTCCCTCCAAGGTCCTTCACAGGCAGCATCTCCCGTCCTTCCCTCGCAGCATTCCTGAAAGTAAACAGATAAAAGGCCAAATTCACCTAATCACAGAATCACAGAATATCCTGAGCTGGAAGGGACTCACAAGGATCATCCAGTCCAGCTCCTGGCTCTGCACAGCATCCGGAGGAGAGATCTCTTCAAAACTCCCTCAGGCATTTCCCAGGCATCCCAGGCACAACATTCCTCACACAAAGGGCATCGGAGCGGGACCTCCAGGCTTCTGGAAAACCATTTCTGCAGCAGGAGAGCTCCCAAAGACTGCAAGCACCCAAGCCCCAGGTAAGCATCTTGCTGCTCCTGCTCTCCAGGACTCTCCTCCCAGGAGCTGGGATGTTTTAGAACTCACAGAGGCGATTCCCAAAGCTGCCTGCAAACTAGAAAACCTTATGTCAGGAAGAAGTCACAAAGCATCCTAACCAGAAACATATTTGGGGAGTGAGTCAGTGGAGGGGGAAGCAAAAAAGAAAGTTGCACCCTTTAACTTGATGAAAAAAGCATATGGCAACAGCCAGTATTGTGAACAACATTCCCTGCTCCGGCAACAGAGCCAGGGAAAAAAAATCATGACTCAATCATTGCATTTCATCCAAATCTAAGGAAAAATCTCGTTCAGGATGGGGTATCTGCAGGCAGAGCCAGCCAGAGCTGAGTTTGCTGGTTAATTAACTAAATTGTTTGGAGAGGGGGAGATTTTGCAGCAGGTTTTAGGCTTTAAAAGGCCTGGTTTAAACACAGCTTTGGCTGTGGAGTAACAAGTGAGCGCTGCAGATGTAACTGATGCACAAAATAAATCCATCCCTGCTCAGATTCCATGCACAGCTTCTCCTGAGAGCACAGGATAAACCCAGGAGCAGCCTGATCCTTACCCAGGAACAGCTTGCAGCCAGAGCTCCCGCTTCCCCCAGGAGGCTGGGAACACGTCCCCATAAATCCTGAACCCAAGGAGGCCAAGAATGCCATCAGGATTATGAAGGAGGACTAGAAATTGGCAAAACTTTTGCTGCAAAATCCATCTGACTCTGCTTTTCTTTGGGGACGCATTGCAGGGCTCGGGACTGACATTCCCAGGCATTCCCAGGTGCTGTCGCTGGCTGAGGCCACTCGGAATCGAAATTCGCTGCAGGAAGAAGCAGTGAAACCTCAACTTCTTTTTTTTTCCCAAGGCTCTGTGGCTCCAGATGTCAAAGCTGTAACTCTCAGGGAGCCCCGGGACTTGGGAAGGGAAGTGGATAATCCCTAGAAAGCAGCCTGGAGGTGCTGGGTGGGAGCTGCCGCATCAGCCCCTCCTGACTCAGGCCATCCATCGGTGCCCGGGTTTAGGTGGCTCTGGGACAGGAATCAGCTGCTCCTTAGAGGCTGCCCACTGAAAATGGGCTGGAGATGGTGCATCAGGGCTGGGACAGGCTCAATCATGGAATCATGGAATCATTTAGGTTGGAAAACCCCTCTAAGATCAAGTGCAACCGTTGCCCCAGCACTGCCAAGGCCACCACTGCCCCGTGTCCCCACGTGCCACATCCACATGGCTTTTAAATCCCTCCAGGGATGGGGACTCCAGCACTGCCCTGAGCAGCTGTGCCAGGGCTGGACAACCCTTTCCATGAAGGAATTTTCCCTAACATCCAATTTAAACCTCCCCTGGTGCAGCTTATCCTGTCCCTTGTTCCCTAGGAGCAGAGACCAGCAGTGCCCTGGACACAGACTGTGCTGTGGGCTCCCTGCTCCAGCTCTGAGAGATCCCATCTAAGCACACAGGACACGAGCTGCCTTTCAGGACTGTCCCTGGGCCGAGTGTGGTCACTGGAGGAGTTAAATCCCACCAGGACAAGCCTTGAGATAGCCACGATTTGGGTGAGTTCCTGAAAGTAAACAGATAAAAGGCCGAGTTCACCTAATCACAGAATATCCTGAGCTGGAAGGGACTCACAAGGATCATCCAGTCCAACTCTTGGCTCTGCACAGCATCCAGAAGAGAGATCTCTTCAAAACTCCCTCAGGCATCTCCCAGACATCCCAGGCACAACAATCCTCACACAAACGGCATCGGAGTGGGCAGAATCCCGAAGAATAATTGGGAGGACAAAGGTTGATGGTTTTGAACAAAAAGAGAGTAGTTTAGATTAGATGTTAGGAAGGAATTGTTCCCTGTGAGGGTGAGGAGGCCCTGGCACAGGGTGCCCAGAGAAGCTGTGGCTGCCCCTGGATCCCTGGAAGTGTCCAAGGCCAGGCTGGACGGGGCTTGGAGCAGCCTGGGACAGTGGAAGATGTCCCTGCCCATGGCAGGAGCTGGAACAAGATGGGATTTAAGGTCCCTTCCAACCCAAACCAGTCTGGAATTCCATGAATGACAGGGTGCTGTGGGCAGGACTGAGCCCCTCGTGGGAGGGAGGCCCGTGGCTCCCATCCTGCTCCCTGCCATCCGCGCGCGCCCACGGCTCCGGCTGGGAACATCAAGCTCCAACATGTGTTGCACGCGTGCTGGCGGATCCACATCAGGCTGTTCCCCAGCGCTGCCAAACTTCTCCTTGATTTAATCAGCTCCTCTCCTGCCCGGGCCGTTCTCCCCCTGCTCCCCTCCCCGGGCAGATGTGGTGTCTCCAGCGCGAAGGTGGATCCGTGACAGCGGAACACGCAGCGCTGGGAAGAACATTTCTGCCCTCTTCCCTTTCCTGCAGCCACCACAAAGCAGCCTCACCTCCCTCCCTATCTCCTGCTGGTTTTTAATACTCCAGTTTTAGATGAAAATAACTCCCCCCCACACTCAGTTGCATGCGAGGAGGGGCAGCCTGGAAGGCATAAAGGAGGATTCCCAAGGAGTTTGCCAAGAGGCAGAACCGTCCCATCTGAACAGGCTTTGGAAACGCAGAATATTCAGCTGCTGTCTCAGTGTGAGCCCTCCCTGCAGAGCACTCAGGGCTGCCACATCCCAGATCTTTAAGGATTGCTTTTCCAACAGGATCTCACCTTGTCCAAAGCATGGAGCCCGGAAGCTGTGAAACTATTTGGGGAAAATACTGGTGGAATGTCGTGGTGGGATTGCTGGAACAAACGGCTGTAAGGAAGCAACTGGAATCACAGAAGCATAGAATTCCAGAATGGTTTGGGTTGGAAGGGACCTTAAAGCCCATCCAGTCCCACCCCCTGCCATGAGCAGGGGCACCTTCCACTATCCCAGGCTGCTCCAAGCCCTGTCCAGCCTGGCCTTGGACACTTGCAGGGACCCAGGGGCAGCCACAGCTTCTCTGGGCACCCTGTGCCAGGGCCTGCCCACCCTCACAGCCAAGAATTCCTTCCTTAATATCCTATCTAAATCTCTCCTCTTTTAGTTTAAAACCCTTTCCCCTTGTCCTAGAAAGTGGAGTTTGTTTTGGAAGTGGTCTGTCCCTCTTTGCAAATTAGTCTAACTTAAATTTCCATACTGAAAGTGCTTCTAGCAAAGCTGAAAGTACATAAAGTTATTTTTAAACTTCAGTATCGGTCACTTAAAAGTAATTATGAACGTAAAAATTTCTGACAAATCCAGCAGTAATAAACATCCTGGAAAGTTATCAGGGCAGGAAATTGGCATTTTAAGACTCAAAGTATGGATGTTCCTCATTTGGACTTCCAGCTCAGCACAGCAGGAGTGGGATGGAAAGGTGGGAAGGTAAAACATCTGTGCATGTTTTGGCTCTTCTCATCTTTCAGAGGTTTTTGCCATTTTGTGTTTCCAACAGGAAACCCCTGTCCTGGGAGCCGGGGGGGCTGTTCCTGCCCAGCTGGACCACAGCGACAAAGGGCAGGGATTGGGGCAGCCCCGCTCCAAACCACGGCAAGGTTTGACAAGAGGAGATTTAGTTTAGATATTGGGAAGGAATTCTCAGCTGTGAGGGTGGGGAGGCCCTGGCACAGGGTGCCCAGAGAAGCTGTGGCTGCCCCTGGATCCCTGGCAGTGTCCAAGGCCAGGCTGGATGAGCGTTGGAGCAACCTGGGCTAGTGGAAGGTGTCCCTGCCCATGGCAGGGGGTGGGACTGGATGAGCTTTAAAGTTCTTTCCAGCCCAAACCATTCTGGGATTCTCTGGTGGCAGCTCAACCTCATTTTCAGCCTTGGGAAAGTGTGAGAGACACCAGTAGAAAAGAGACCACAAATCCAAGGTCAACAGAGCTGCTCTCCTTTCCCCCTTCCCATGGCTTTGGTTTCCATCCAGTCTGGGCTTTGCAGGCAGAGGAATAGGAACAGAAAACCAGAATGGAGCAGTGACATGGTGAGACAGAGCTGCCCTTTAAGTGCACAGTCTGGGACCAGCCTGAGATGAGATCTTGACTTTCTGGAGATACTGGAAGAGTCACAAAATGAGCAAGAACAACAGACTGGATGTGAGGTCCTTGGAGCTCGAGTGTGCTAGAGAAGTTTGGACTTCCCCTCTCTCATCTCAGCCCCATTGGGGGTTGGAATCAGATCATCTTTACGGTCCTTTCACAAACCATTCTGGGATTCTCTGTCCATGCCCACAATCAGTGAGGCCCCAGGGAACGGGCAGTGTAGCTGCAAGAACTGGTATTTTATTTAGGAAACAAAGAGAGGAGTTAATCCGTGGCAGATGCTCGCAGAATCATCAAATGAAACCCCTCTCTTTGGATAAATCATCGAGGATTTCAAAACCACAAGAGATGGCTCCTGGGACAGCTCATGTTTGCAGGGAGCTTCTCACTCCCGAAGGGAAAGGAGTGGCCAAGGTTTGCTGGAGAGCTGCAGAGGGAGAGGAGGGAAAAGGCTGATGCTGGAATTTGCTTCCCAGTGGTACCAGAGAGCACTGACCCCCAGGGTGACCTGAAACTTCACAGCCAGGTATTTCTCTCCATGGATTGGGACTTCTCTTGGAAGAGGAGAAGTGTTGACACACTCTGAACTGTGCTGCCAGTTTTGGAGCTTCTGC
The DNA here is from genome assembly GCA_013397725.1 of Rhagologus leucostigma. Classification (NCBI taxonomy): domain Eukaryota; kingdom Metazoa; phylum Chordata; class Aves; order Passeriformes; genus Rhagologus; species Rhagologus leucostigma. Next base: position 90,816 of record VZTD01004966.1, on the reverse strand, counting down.
AATGGCACGGAGGGAAACACAAAACATTGTATTTCTATAGCGAAGCGGGGGTCAAATGGGCCCCCAGGGATGCAGGAGAAACACGAGGAGCAAGGAATCAGCCTTGGGAGAGCCCAGCCCAGCTCCACTGCTGGCTGAAGTGCCAGAATTCATTGACAAGGACAGAAAGTGCTTTGTCAGTGCCAGGGTTGAGCTGATGGCAGCAGCCAGAGCGACACGAACGCAGCGAGAGGGAACATTGCAAAGCCATCCTGGAAGCTGAACACATCCACATGGGATCTGCTGATGCTGAGCTTTCAGCAGAAGTCTGGGGGATCACAACAGCGGGACGTGCCTCTTGGGGTTCAAAACGGGTTCCAAGATTTCCCCTAAAAGTCTTGAGGATGCTCAGACAAGCGCGAAACAAACGTCAATTCCAGCAGGCAGGAATCCAGCAGGAATGAAATCCCAGCGCTTCAGAGCAGGTTGGAGTGCAGTGGGGGAGAGACAAAAGCACAAAAACCACCTGTGGAAGAGGGAGGGAAAAGCCAAACCAAGAGGAATGGTGGGGTTTTTTTGGAGGAAAATAATTATTAAATGCAGATCGAACTGGGCCTTGGTGTGTAAAAGCTTTCTGATGGTGACTGAAGATGTTTGGCAGAGCCTGGGGAGGTGACCCTGTGCAGGTCAACCACCTGCAGTCCAAATTCAGTAGAAAAACGATGTGTGGAGGCAGAAATCTCATCTCCAAGCTAATAACGGAAAAACGGGGAACAAGGAATTCCGAATAAACTCGCCTGGCAGAGGGCACACAAATAAAATACACATTAACCACCTCAGTGCAAACAGTTGACACAGTGATTCATGAACTCAGCTCAGAAAAAAAATCAATTCCCAACGATTCAGGAATGGCAGAGTCAGCCTGACATCCAAGCAGATGGGAAAGGAGCACCAGGACAGCGGGAAACTGGGAAGAAGAGGTGGCGGCCAGGCAAAATATATGTGTGGGAATGTGAAATGTGTTTCAGCTCAGCCTGCTAGTACTAATTAGGAAAAGAGATAAAATAATTGAAGTTGGCCAGCCAGACTGTCCATGGTGAAATAAAGCAAAGGGTGTCTGACTCCAGAAACTCTGGCTCTGAAGCAGGGAGTGAGAGAATGCAAATGGGAGAGGAAGCTGCAGCAAAACCATGACAGAGTAATTAGGAGCAAAGGGAGAGAATTAAGAAAAATAACAAAATTCAAGCTCATTATCTGCAAAAATGACCTTGTAGCAAAACCATTGTAAGCAACAAAGTTGGACAAAGACCTCAAGGCCAAGTTTGGAAAACAGGTCAGTATCAGGCAGAAGACTGACAGCAGTGAGGAACATTCCCCTTATCTTGGTTTCTCAAGAAAAACCACCAGTCAACACAGCTTGGAAAGCTCAACATTGGCCTTGCAGAAAAAAAACAAGTCAGTAATTGGAAGCCAGGACATTCCAGCTCCATATTATGCCACAGAGCATCTGATCAGGAAGTTTGAAGCAGCAAACGTGACCCTGCTTGAATTCTGTGCTGCACCACGCAACAGAAACGGGGCAATCCTTCCACCACCTCCAACACCTGCTTTGCAAATAGGATTTACCTCTGCAGCAGGATGAGGGGTATTTTTTGAGGATTAAAAAGATGAAAGCCTGCCCACAGCGTCTTTAACATCTCTGCGTACAATTTAGAATAAACCTCCATTGATTCTTTCAAGGTGTGTTTCATATTCGGGATTTACCTTGGGAGATTAGTAGGTGGTCCAGGGAGTTGCTAATTAGGACAGAATCATAAATAAACACGCCCATCGACTCAGGAAAAACACAAAGGGATGATCAGGTGTTGGGCCTCATTATCCCCTCTCCTCCCAGCAATATGATTTACTTCTCAGCTCTGCCTTCCCCCCGATTTTCCAAGGGGCATGGACCTAAAAGTCGGATCTCATCCCTTATATGGAGAGCAGTCAGCAAGTACCAGCATGTTCTGAGGCCAGGGGAACAGCTATTCCATAAATCTGAAGCATGTTCTGGACAACAGCAGGGTTTCCACAGACCACAGGAATTGCAGGAATTAACCCCTTTTGTTTACAGCCCTTAAAAAGGGATCCAGTGTGGATCCAGTGGTGGAAAGGGAGAAGGCGGCAGCGCCACAACCCAGCTCAAAGCCCTGAGACACCAACTATGCACATTTGGAAATGTTTTGCACGTTCTGAATAGAAAAGGAGATTCTCCTTTTTTTTTGTGTTTAAGTTGTCCTCATTAGGAGGAGCTGATTAAACAACTTATCTGGAGAGCCCAGTCCTGTAAACACGAGGCCGTCTGCTGCAGCGGAGGCTTCCTCCTCTCAGGGCGTTATTTTCCTTTCCTGGGATTGCTCATCCACCAGGGTAAACAGGTCAGGCAGGAGAGCTCCAATTCTCCGAGGCCAGATGGAATTTTTCACAGATCCACACCGAAGCAAGGTCCTTTGCACCACCTGAATGTTGCACACTGGTTCACTGCCGTGCTGTTTGTGTCGTTTTCCCTTCCCATTCCCCTCCACTCCTCCCCTCCTCCCTTCCCTTTTTCTTTGTTTTTCCCCCCTTCAGAATTATTCCTAAATCCCTAACACCAGCAGAGAGTCCTAACTCCCCAATTCCTCCACGGAAAGAGCAGCCCAAATAAATACAAATTTGGTAGAAGAGCCACCCTCTCCCCCCAGGCAGGGAACTCTGGAGTTTCCACAGCTCCAGCCACTGCTGTGCTGCCGTGGGCTGGTGTCGCCACATCTGTTTACGCTGAGAACACCACGATTCACCAACACCACGGCCTGAGTTTTTTGTTATTTTAACTGAAGTTTAGGCTCTGCAGCTCCCACATGTGCCATCCAGATCATAAATACCTCAGGCAGAGGCAGCTCCGAGGGCAGATATCCAACACTCCTGCTCCAGAGCCTTCCACGTTGTTTCAAAATCTCAGCAATGACCCTCCAGTGTTTTATTTGGAGATTATTCCCTTTCATCCCAACACTTCCCTTTTGACTTCTGAATTAGTTTCAGATACAAACCTAATCTAAACGTTGGTATTCTCAGGCCTCACCAAGTTTATTTTATGGTGCTGTCTCTCCCCCTGCACATAAATATACACATCCATATGTTTTTATACAAACACACACATGTATGGATTTAATTATGGTAAACAAAGGACAGCTGGATCCTCTGCAAACCCATCTAATGTGCCTGAGAAACACCTGGAACCTGAAAAAGCAAAGGCACTTACTTACCTCTGAGAAGAACGTGACTGATGTCATTTGTGTGAAACCACAAATATTTATTTTTAATGAAAAAATACTTAAAGTGTGCCACAGTGTCCATATATTCATTTGAATAGTAGTACAAAGATATGTATTTCTGAGAAAAAGTCTTAACACTGTAGAAAATAAATGTGGTTCTTAAATTATGTCAAAAGAAACCAGTAAAAAAGTAATGTTTTATACACTGGAATAAAATGAAACGATTAGAGAGAATAATAAATTATAATTACAGTATTTCAAATATTTGCCTCATGCTTTTTTTTTTTTTTCCTTTCTTTTTTTTCTCTTCAGCATTAGTTTCTAAATGTGTCACGTAGGATAGGCCCTCAGAAGCCAGCAAGTCAGAATGGGCTTCCCAATGTGGGGATAATTGGATGTGGAGCTGAATAAAGTCCTGGAAAAATGACACCACCGCTTGTTATTCACAGGTACATAAAACATCAGAACATGGCAGGTTTAGGTTTGTACTGAACATGTATTTTTTTTTGTTAATGGAAATTAATTTAGGTTTGGTTTGTTGTTGTTCGTTTTTTGTTGGTTTTTTGTTTTTTTTTTAAATCCACTAATTTTTTTTTAATAGTTTAATGAACTAAACAGCAATTATGGTCATTAACAAGGATGTCACCCAAGCACAACTGCTCACGGGATGCTACAACGCCGTCTTGGCTCTTTGTACAGTCCACGTTGACAGGAATTTGGAATCCTTTCAGGTCTAAGTCAGCACTGCAAAACGTTGAAAACTATAAAGTGCTTTGAAATACAAATAACCTCTCCTCTTTAGAAACAGGAAAAAACCCCCACACATGCACTTAAACCTGAAACCTCCATGCCACAGGTCCTGCAGCTCTGCAGTAAAACATCCGCTTCGTGCCACTGGGTTTTAAAGTTTCCTCTCCTGTCCCCCGTCAAAAATTCAAATAGTGTCTAAATTGGATTTGTCAGTCTCTTCTTGGTCTTGTTTGTACATGAAGGTGAGGAGGAAAAGGGCAATATCCAGAGATGACCAGTAAGCAGTGTGGGACGTGACTGCGGACCAGTATCTGCTCTCCACGAGACCTTCCCTGAGCTCAAAGTCGATCCTGTGCTCCAGTTCCACTGGAAAATGAACAAGAAAAGGAACAAGAGTGATGTCAGAGCTGCAGAAACACCAGCCTGTTTTCCTGGCAGCTTCGGGTTCTGATTCTGTTGTTGTACAAGCAACGCACGCAATCACTCTGTGTTTATGTTTCACAGGGCACTCAACTAAATCAAAATTTAATAATATAGAAATACATTTTAATGCCCGTGTATTTAAACCTAAGAGTGGGGCTGAGTTCAGTTAAAAAAAAAAAAAGAAGCTAAACCTGCTCTTGGAGGTCTTTTCCAACCTGAATGGTTCTGTGATTCGAAAACTTGGGAAAAGACAGCTTTTTTCCAAGCAGCTGTTTTCCTTATAGTAACTCTATAAATATATTTATTTATACTTGTTATGATAACTAGAGAAATATCCAGCAAATGCTGAGGCCCCTCTAGGAAACTTCTGAAATACACGGATTTCTTGCATTTTTAGTGTCTACACAAGGAGACTACACCCAATACTACAAGCCCTTCCCGCAAAGCGTCCCTCCACAGCTCTGCCCTTTTACTATCCTGATTATTCCAAGTGTATTTCAGCAGTTACCCTTTTATTTCAATGGCTGCTTTGATTAATGCCACATTCAAAGCAATTACCACTGCATTTTAACTGGGCCAATGTTAACCTATTGCTAAGGCACTTCAGCAGTCAGAAAACCTCCACGAGGAGCAATAAAATAAAAAGGACAAAAAAACCTAAAAGCCTGCTGAGCTACAAAAGCCAAAGCCCCAGACTGAGTCAAAAATGCAGCCATTTATCAAAGCCAGTTTGAAGGAATTTTAATTCTTGGCTCGAGGAGCACACCAGAAAGGGAGCATCGCTCAAGCGCCAGCAGACACGGCACAGATCTGTTTCCCCAGGAGCATCACCCCACTCTGCAGCAAGGAGAGGGAGCCAGAGCCTTGGAACACCAGCAGACAAGCACAGTCATTTCCAAGAAGGAGAGTTTATCCAAAAAGCCCCAGTGGCTGTGCAGGAAGGCCGCCCCGGCCGGCTCTGAGAGGCCGTTACGGGAGCTTGGGCGGGAGCCAAACCCCACCAGAGCCCTCAGTGAGCAGAGCCTTTGGTGGGGATTGCATCATTCAGCTCCCAGCCCCGCTGGCCTCTGCTCCACGTTCTCCTTCTGAGGAGCAGGGACGGGCTTCCAGCACGGAGGGATGTGGGATCCATGTGGGAAGCCCTCAATGTGCAAAACCCTCCTCCCCGAAAGGACTCCCTCGGCAGCTCCGTGACGTTCCCTGTCCTGCTTCTCTACTTCCCTCACGTCTAACCCAAAGTTTCCCGCCCTCACACACTGACTCAGACAGGTTATCTGTTGAAATTAGTGATGAACAAACAGCGATCCATCATGTGAATGCTGTCACAGGACACTTGTGACTCCTTCGATTGCAAAAACCCCCCCTGTGTCCTGCAGCAGTGCCAAGGGGGAGTTCAGAAATAAATCCAAGGATGAATTTCCTGAGAGGAAGTACCTATGCTTTTCAAAAAACTTAGCTGCTAAAATTGCACTTTCTGTTCTGAGCAGTTCAGATCAGGACAAGGGCAGCTTCTGTTTCCAGTCATACGTGTCCTAAAATCCAGATTGCTTCAGAATGGGAAATGCATGAGGGAATTGGGAGTTTAGGTGGAAAAAAAGGTTGAAACTGTCAGAGGGCAGGGTTAGATGGGATATTAAGGAAGAAATTCTTGGCTGTGAGGGTGGAGAGGCCCTGGCACAGGGTGCCCAGAGAAGCTGTGGCTGCCCCTGGATCCCTGGAAGTGTCCAAGACCAGGTTGGACGGGGCTTGGAGCACCCTGGGATAGTGGAAGGTGTCCCTGACCATGGCTGGGGGGGTGAAATGAGAAGGGATTTAAGGTCCCTTCCAATCCAACCCAGGAGCAGATTCACAGAATCCCAGAATGGTTTGGGTTGGAAGGGACTTTAAAAATCATCCCATTCCACCCCTGCCATAGCCAGGGACACCTTCCACTAGCCCAGGTTTCTCCAAGCTGGCCTTGATATTCAAAATTCATCACTTCAGGGCAAACTCACAACAGCAAATCCTGTCATGTGCAGTTATGGCATTTCCAGTCCCCCACCCCACACAGCTGCACCCCACTCTTGTTTCCCTGGATCCACAGGGTGGCCATCATTCACCTGTGGGTTCGAGGAATCCCGAGCTGCTGTGTGGCAAAGGTGGGCTCCCAACAGTCGTGGCCTTCTTCTCGTCCCCCTCAGGTCCGTCTTTTCCTGTCTCCATGGTCTGGGAGGTGGCACTGGACCGGCCAAACCTGGAGAAGAGCATCCCACCGAGGCCCTTCCCGATGCTCGCAGCTCCTGCATCCAGCACAGAGGGGAGAAACCAACCCAAGATGCATCAATCAAACTGCAAATTAAAGTCACTGCAGCACCCGTTAATTAGAGCTGAGTGGTGGGAAACACTCTCGGTGCTTCCCTAGGGTGGGAACATCTGACTGGAGCGTGCTGTGTTTATCCCCAGACTCATCTCGTGTACAAGCAAAAGCTGTAATTTGGAAGCTGTATTTAGGGGTTGGGGAAAAAAGCATGAAATACATCTGCAGAGAGAAATCTGGTACTTTGAAGGATATGTTGTGATTCCTCTTTCATAAAATGTCTAAGACGAAGACAAAAATGCTTTCTAGCAACGTTGGTGCCTTCTGCACTTAAAAATCTCATTAGCACATTTGAGACATTTCTCTTATTAAAGGTCCACTGCCCTTCCAGACGTTTAAAAATGTCACATCATCTTCAAAAGGACTATTTTGGTTGCTCAGGAAGAGGGATATAAAAGTTAAAGAGTAGTTATGTCATGTTTTATCCCGACTCTGCTGCCACCTCATGGACAAGACATTAAAGTTACTACAGAAACCCCCTAAAAAAGAGGCCTCTCTGCTCTGAAATATCACATATTTCTACTTGAGGGAAGACTGCTTTCATATACTTATTTGATTGGGAAGATTCCTGGCACTAGGCTTCTCCCACATCCCACACAGAGAGCTAAAGAAAAGCCTTGAGTCAACAAAAACTGCAAGTGCATGCTCAAGTCTAAGCTCCAGTGCAGGGAATTTAAGCTCACTTAAACCAGGGCTTATTTTGACTCAGAAAGCCAGAGAGGAACAGACTTTATATTAAACCAGCCTGAATTTCCTATTGTAGAATCATGAGTTAAAGGAAACTGTAATGGGTTACACGGTGTGATTTTTCTCCTATTTGCCAATACTAGAAAATGGAATCAGAAAAGAAGCTTTAATTTAATTTTTTTTTTCCATGAAGCAGAGTGGAAACTATTAAATCACTGGGATGTTACTTCAATAAGGCAGACAAAAATAAGGCAGCAGCAGCATGAACTACATCATCTCCCCCAAGCTTTGACTCCAGTGCACATAAACTGATTTCAGAGCAAATTTCAGCTGGGATTAAACCAAACCATACACCTACAGAACTCACTGAAACCATCCTCTGCCAGCAGGGATTTTGGGGGCTGGAGTAGATGATCTCCAGAGGTCACTTCCAACCTCAGCCACTCTCTGATTCTGTGCAACAGAGGGGAATAGAATCGTGGGATGGTTTGGGTTGGAAGGGACCTTAAAGCTCATCCAGTTCCAATCCCCTGCCATGGGCAGGGACACCTTCCACTATCCCAGGCTGCTCCAAGCCCTGTCCAGCCTGGCCTTGGACACTTCCAGGGATCCAGGGGCAGCCACAGCTTCTCTGGGCACTCTGTGCCAGGGCCTGCCCGCCCTCACAGGGAGGAATTCCTTCCCAATATCCCACCCTAACCCTGCCCTCTCTGTGTGTGAAGCCATTCTCCCCTGTCCTGTCCTTCCATCCCATGTCCCAAGTACCTCTCCGGCTCTCCTGGAGCCCCTTGAGGCACTGGAAGGAGCTCCAAGGCCTCCCCAGAGCCTTCCCTTCTCCAGCTGAACACCCCCATCTCCCATCCCATCTCCAGAGCCGAGTTTCCTCACGGCTGTACCCCAACCCCAGGGAGCAGCGGCGCTCCCCGAGGAGCTCCCACCACGACCCAGGGACAGAGGGGACATTACCCAAAATGCTGGCTTTGCCAATGTTGGTGATGGACTCCCCGTAGTGGCGCCGCACCATGACCGGGGACGTGGTGGGGCTGGGCGCCGCCGAGGCGCTCTCGGTGTCCGGGGCTGAGGTAGGTTCTTTGGTGGGGTTGAGGAAACTTGGCTTCATGTGCTCGTAAGGGAGGGGGTTGGCCGTGTTGTACCAGTGGATCTGCACGGGCGAGATGTTGCTGTAGTGTTTCAGGATTAAGGGTTCTAATCTGTAGGCCTGAAAATGGAATTTGGAGCAAAGATCAATCCTGGGCGTCCACGCTGGAAAAAAAAAAATCACATTCCCTTCCCACCCAGAGCTCCCTCCAGCCTCAAATCTAGAATATCTGCAATAAGCAAAGCCTAAAAGGTGACACAGTGGTGGTGTTACGATCTGATTCACTTTTGGTTTCACAGCCTGGAAGATTTATCAGCTGCTTGTGAACCCACTTTTGCACTTGTCTCTGCAACATTTGTACTACACGTTGTTACCAGCACACAGGTTACTGACAGATGGTTGCACTGAGAGAACAAACTTTATGTAAAGTTAAGCTGATTCTAACACAACAGAGAGGGAGGAATTGGCTGTGTAAACATTTTGTTTGATGGCTCTTCGTTGATCCCTGTGCAAACCATGAACTATGTTTACTTAAAAAACATTTTCCTATCGATTATTTATTTCTCTTTGTCCACTTCGATGTAGAAAAGCATCCTGCACTTCTTTATTTTGAAATTTAGTGGAGTTATTATTTGCAGAGTGGAACCAATTGTCCCTGAGAATCCAGGAAAATTCTGGAGTAGCTGAACGTGACCTTGAGATGAGCATGTTTGGATTGACACCTGAATATACTTCAATTCAGCTACATTAGATAGGAAAGTATCCCCAAATTGCTGTTCTACATGAAATTCCAAATCAGACTTGCATCAAAGAAGTTACCAAGGGGATGCAGATCAAAGGTTCAGTACCTGATTTGGTAACAGCCAACGCTGGCTGCTGTGGAATAAGGAAATGGCAAAGCTACACCAATAATCCTCTCCTAAATATAATCAACAAACTTTTACTTTTAGGATCCTTTGGGGGAAAAAAATCCAGTCTTTGCTTTCCTATAGTATCTTGTAAACTGCTTGTGAAGCCTTTTTTAACAGCAGCAATGTCTTTGGACAGATGATGTTTTAATGAAAGTCAGGAAGTTAAACACAAAATCCTCGTCTAAAAAAGGATTATTTCTTTGCAAAAAAAAAAAATCAGAATAATCTCAAATCTTATGCTTTTTACTATGAAAAGAGAAGCAAAATACATGTTATTTAAGGCAATTATTTGTAGGAAATGTAATTCTACAGTTCCAAACCCCAAGCCATTGTACAATAACCATCAACACATAATCCTCTGCTGGAACACACTCGTGTTGACTCACACACTTTGAAGATCCCACATTATCCCAGAGCTTAAAAACAGGCAAGGTAAAAGCTTGAGACTGCAATTAGAGACTCACCACTGGATCTGTTGGATGAAAAATGTTTAATAATCGGTTACAAATCGTTCTGGGCAGGATGTGGTCCTGGCTGCCGCTGGTTCCGGGACGGATCCCACGCAAGGCCAGGAACACTGCCAGTGGGGACCCCATACAGAAGAAATTCTCAACCTGGGGACAGATTTCATCCGTGTTAATGAGGATGGAAATGATGCTTCCTAACACGGCTGGATTTGGCTTCTCTCTCCACTTGATTTCTCGGTTTCAACGGAGGGACTCAAAGTCTCACAGAATCACCAGGTTGGAAGAGACCTCTAAGATCACCGAGTCCAACCCATGCCCTAACACCTCAACTGAACCATGGCACCGAGTGCCACATCCAATCTTCTTTTAAACACATCCAGGGACGGTGATCCCACCACCTCCCCGGGTAGACAATTCCAGTACTTCACACTCCTTTCCGCGAAAAACTTTTTCCTAATATCCAACCTTAATTTCCCTTGGTGTAGTTTGAGACTGTGTCCTCTCGTTCTGTCAGTTGTTGCCTGGAGAAAGAGACCAACCCCCACCTGACTACAGCCACCTTTCAGGGAGTTATGGAGGGTGATAAGGTCACCTCTGCGTCTCCTTTTCTCCAGGCTAAGCAACCCCAGCTCCCTCAATCATTCCTCACAGGCCTTGTGTTCCAAGCCCTTCACCAGCCTTGTTGCCCTCCTTTGGACGCGTTCAAGCGTCTCAACGTCCCTCCTGAACTGAGGGGCCCAGAACTGGACACAGGTCAGTTCTCGGTCAGTTCAAACAGGGAAGAACACCGTAACATCCATAAACGAGGGCTGAATTGCCCTTGGCTGCATGCTGGGGTGCTACACAGTTGGGAAATCAAAAATCAAGTTGGGTATTTGAACTCAGAGAGGTCCACCAGAGCTGGAAAGGATGGAGCAAGGAGAGTTCGGGAGACACTGTGGAAATGAGTCTGATTTCTCCTGGAGCTGCCCAAACTTGCCACACCTCCTCATTCTTATCCTAACCAAGTCCTCCATGATTTTCTTGCTACACACACCTGGTGTTAAGTGAACAGAATGGTGCTTGCCACCAGTGCCACCATGTCCCAGGAGCAGCCCACCGAGACACTGATGTCACCCAAAGCTGCTGTGACCTCGCTCTCAAGTCCCGCCTCCAACACCAACTGAGTAAATCTGAGCTGCCACATCTGAGAGGTCACTGAACCTGCATTTAGGGGTCATTACAACCAACCCAAGGTCAGAATTCAACACTGACCCCCCCACTACCAACCCTCAGGCATCGCCTCCTAAAACCATCAAATGGAAAAACTCGGTGGTAAAAGATATTTCCCTAAGCCAAAATTACCTTTCAACCTTTGTTTTCTTATTTGAAAAATTATTTTTACCATCATCAGATGCTCAGCCAGCAAGAGAAATTGCTGAATTCCTGCTAAGTGCACGTGAAGGATCCTTGGGATGCCACGTGCCTTCCCTGTATGTCAGCACATGGAGTGAGGAATAATGGTCCTTTTCACCTACTGGATTCCAGTGTTGCACAAAACATTCCTCTTCCTCCTCTGCCTTGGCACCGGTACCCCACCTCTTCCTTCCAAAAGAAGTCCCAACTTGATGGAAAAAGAAAAAACTGGACCTTCAGCATGGTTATTCCATGTCATGTGCAGCAAAGCACTGCTCTGTCATTAAAACTGTCACTTGAGTCTGCTGCAAAGCTGCTTTCCTTTCCTAAAGCCAAGCTTTACACAGGCTTTACCTTTTGGCAGTTTGGACAAAAAGCTTTCTCATCTTCAAACACAACAGAAGCAGACATTCCCAGTGCAATCCTTTAAACTGGGTAAGTAACCTCTAACCCTGTGCATCTGATATTCCCATGTCGAGCATCAGAAGTGCACAATTATGGTTTTTCTGCTTTAGGGAGGGATCAGACAGTGCCTGCCAGCTTGCACTTAGCAGAGGACACTCAAGAGAGACCAGGAAAACCCCTACGAGGTAACTGGTTTCAGTGGTTACACGGTGTGTGGCTTTTGTTCCATCATTTCTATTGTTAAACAGTGTTGGAGTCCCCATCCCTGCAGGGGTTTAAAAGCCATGTGGACGTGGCACTTGGGGACGTGGTTTAGTGGTGGACAGGTCTTTTCCAGCCTTAATTCCACGATTCTAAACCCCAAATCCTTCAAACTGCAGCCATCAGACTGTGAGTGCTGCTGTGAGGTGGCTGAAAATCAGGCTGCTGTGTTGTAAAACCTCCTGGGAACTGAAGATCAAAATCTTTCTAGAAAATATTTAATAATTTTGCTGTTTCTCCTGGAAGCAGGAGTGGGGTATTTTCCTCTAAGTGTTCAACAACACAGGAGATGTGTTTACGAAATGACCTTTCAGTGAAGCACTTCTCTCCTGGTTGTGATTCGTAAACAGAAGACTTAATGAATTTATTTGTATTTTAAGCAGAAGCTGAGCCAAGTACTCATCCATTCAACTTAGCACTGCAGCATTTTCATAATTAAGTAAAAAAAAAAAAAAAAGCTGAATGAGTCAACAGAAGTGAGGCAGCAGAGCCCTTCTGTGCATCAGGAAGTGCTGGGCACAAAGGAATGTGAAGTAAAGGCTGGACCTTCCTCCAGAAGAGTTTCTGCAACCTTGGGTGAGTGAGAAGTGCTGAAGCCCTTTGGGATAGCACATTCCAAGTCCAGATTTAAGTGGATTTCCATGTCAGTACTAAGGAGCAACTGAGGTACATCCTGCTCTCCTACTCCCTGCCGTGACTGAAAATCATCCTACAATAAAAAATTTGCTATTTTCATACCCCAGAGGCATAAAGGCGTTGGTGTCACGCCATTCCCCATGTTCCCATGGTCTTCGGCCCCTTTAACTCCAACTCCTCTTAGAAGGCTGTGCTTCTAAAGCTTTCCATTTACAGCAGGGTGTTGGCTTTGCTTTTAACCCCCACAGCTCCTGTTGGGATTATTCCATTATTCCATCTGAGGAGAAGCAGAGGAAGAGAGACAAAGATCCCTCACCCTCAAGTTCCCACTCTGGTGGCTTGTCCAGTATTTTATTAGAGCACAGCACACCCCATATCCTCACGTTTTGTGGGGTTTTTTCCTCCCCATAAAGTCAATAATTTCATTTCCTCAAATTCTAAGCACGAACCAAGCAAGCTGCTGTATATTTCTTCTTGCATTTGTCTTGCCAAAAGCAACCTTTGTGCTTGCTCAACATCAAGCTCAACTCTCCTTCATGTGGCACCAGTGACTCTGTCTCATCCTGGGAACCCTAATTTTTTTTCAGTCCATGTAAGAGCTGACACAAAGAGCCAAGGGATGGGTGGCTGGTACCCACAAGGTTGCTCCTTTCAACAAACCAGTCAGCCTTGATGAGCTGGACTGGTTTGCTGATGAGCAATCCTATTTCAGTCACCCTGCTGGAATCCTCCCTTGCCATCATTTCCATGGAAAGCTTCTCTCTCTGGAGCTCTGTCTCAAGAAATGGGAGTCACCAGCGTGAAGCTTCACAGAAACAAAACATCTCCCTGCCAGCAACGGCAAGAAAAAGGATGGACTGCAGTGGAAATGCTACCTGAAGATTACAGATCTAGCTCATCTATTCAGGTAGATAAAGTCCTCTTTTATCTAAAGTTTCTTCCCCCTTTCTTTTCTCCTCTCCATCTAAAAAGCAACTGTCCAAAAACCCTCCAGTTTAAACACAACTGAGTGAAGAATAATCTTTCCCAGAGCTGAGGGAGGACCAGCCTGACTCCAGCTTCCTTGATGGGAGAGATAATAGCCTGACACATGCTTTCAAGCACTGATGAAAAGGTGAAGGCTGTGACAACATGAATTATGGCTGGTTTCCTCTTTTTTTATGGCTCAACATTGACCTTGGCCTCCAGGAGCCCTTCTGAACTCAGAAGGAAAGAAAAATGGCAAGTTAAGAAACAATAATCCATTTTATTCTCATCTATCATGTCACATTTTTATGGTTTAATACTTCAGGATGGAGTTGAGCAACTCGAAAGTGTTGTACATCCCACCCAGGAGCTGGAAAATGCCTTTTCCCAAAGATAAGGAATTCTAGCAATTTGTACAGCAGATTAGCAAGCAATCTGCTTCACGAGATTGAAAGCGTGCTAACTGTCAGAGCAGAGCAACTTGGAAGGAAAATCCACTCCTGGAGGAAATTCAATCAGATTTGCTCAGAGATGTGACATGTTAGAAGGAGTCCCCAAGCAAGATGGATTACTCAGTGGAGTAGAAGTGAAATTGTTTAAAATATGTGATTGATGGAATCTGCCAAATGGCTTTTACCTTCCCACAGAACTGTGTGTGTGTATAATACAATAACTAGGTTTATGTATTAAATATATTGATAATATATATATTTACAGAGATGTTCACACGTCATTTCATATAAACATAAATAATAGAATCCCAGAATGGTTTGGGTTGGAAGGGACCTTAAAGCTCAGCTCATTCCAACCCCGGGACACCTCCCACTAGACCAGGTTGCTCAAAATTTATTACAAACACAGAATTGCAATACATAACAATAATCTATGAATACAACAACATGTTTACATATATGTACACACACTTGATCCAACATCCAAATTATTCTACCAAAATCATGTCTAGGGACACGGGAAAAAACAAAAGTAAGCAGAATGACTCATACTGCAGGTGTATTTTTACAGCAAGCAGAAAAATTCAGTAGAAACCTCTTAAACATACATACCTTAAATTTTAAGACAGGTGGTTTTGATATGGTGGATGCCTTTAACTCATGTAACCTCTCTTCTATCTCTCTCAACCTAGAAAATAGAGATCTTTCTGAGATCCAATAAAAAATGCAGCTTTAACCTCTCTGATCCAAACAGGCATTCCTGTGGGGTCCAACAGTTTTGTCTGCTGGGAAGAGAGAGTGATGGTGTCAGTATTTCCTGGAGCAGCTCAACTGATTAAGAATCAAAGTCCGTCAAATCCCGTTTCTCTGGCCACAGAAGGAATCAATCAAGACATGACAATTCCTCTGTTCACCACCCCAAGCATCTGCCCACCCTCCTTCCTCAGGAGCAGCTGACTCACCTCCCGTTTCCTTGGTGATTTTGCAGCCAAATCACCTGCTTTCTTTTGTTTTAAAACCCCCAAACAACAACAAAGCCCCAGGAAATGGTCTGGGCATTACAGAGCTCTGTATGGAGGTGGAATATCTGGAGGATGCTGTCCCCACCCTTTCAACTACCATGAAAAAAGGTTGTTCACCTGCTTTTCTACTTGGCCTGAATTAAAAAAGCAGCTACAATACACAGCACACGTATGGATGGGTAAAACTGTTCCCAGTCCCAGCAGAATTCTGGAGGTTACAGGATGGCAGCAGCCTATTTTCCATCATTTCAGCATGAATTGCTCACAAAGGGGAGAGCCACTCCTTCTGTGCAGAAGTGCCAGTGTCAAACGATACTTGGGATTTCTGTGGAAGCACTTCAGAGGATGCCTAAGGAGCTGGAGCACGAGTGTGAAAATGGCCATTTCTCCCTGATCATATGTTTGTGATATGCCTGAAAGGTCGTCTTATCACTGCAACACTTCATTAGGTTTCTAAACTTCCCTTTTCTCAGAAATCTTCGCTTTGTCCAGCCCTGCAGCTGACAGAGACATCCTGCACCCATCCCTAGTGAGACACATCCTGATTCCCAGCAGAGCAGAGCTGCTGCTCTATTTATGCCTCCCAAGTACCACCAATACTCAGATTGGTTTCAGGAAGGAACCAAAACACTGTGATTCATGATTTGTCATGTCCCATTTGAACGACTGAAGTTGTTATTTCTAGATTCTCCGTCTGTTGGGTGTCTCACAGCACAACATCCCCTACCCTGGAAGTGTCCAAGGCCAGGTTGGATGAAGCTTGAGAGCAACCTGGGATAGTGGAAGGTGTCCCTGCCCATGGCAGGGGGTTGGAACTGGATGATCTTGAAGGTCCCTTCCAGTCCAAACCGTTCCACGAGTCTGTGTGGATTCAGAGCTGCCCGTGCCTGCCCAGTGCTGTGTTTAGCATTTCCCACCCAGCCCCAGAAGAACATCAGCCACCAAAGATAACAGCCCTGGTGGGTTCTGGAAACACCCAGAGGGTGTTATCCAGGGATGTGGCTATCTCCTTCAGTCCCTGGGAGCGGAGGCATTACCGTTGTTTGGTTATGTAAAGTTCCTCGAGCAAACGCTGCTCCTCGTAGCTCATCCAGCGCTCTTCCAGCTCCTCCTCTTCCTCCTTCTGCAGCAACTGCTCATAGAGCCTGACTGGATTCCAGCCAGTCATGATGTCGTAGGTGATGACACAGCCCAGCGAGTGGGACACGATGGAGACCTTCCCTCCCTTCTCCTCAAACTCCGGATTCCGGGAGCAGAAGAGGGAGTACAGCCGGTTCAGCTCCTGCTGCAGCCCCTTCACCAGCTGGGTCAAGAGGGTGAGGAGAGAGAGTTTAGTATCAACATCTTGTTGGCTCCGGTTGATGCTCAGGAATGTTCCCATCCCACACTGACCCGTTCCTGTTCGCTCAGGCTGGGAGGATGAGCACAGTCCCACGGCCAGCAGCAACTGCCTGGCTGATGGTCACTGACTCCAGAGATTCATCCCTCCCCTCCAGAGCCAGCAGCAACTGCCTGGTTGATGGTCACTGACTCCAGAGGTTCACCCTTTCCCTCCAGAGCCACCAGCAGCCACCACATGGGACACGTGGTGACCCTAAAACAGCTGCACTGCACGGCCCAAGGCATCAAGTTGAAATAAAACACTTCAATAAATGGCAGCTGTGCTTGAAATACTGAACAGCACCCTCTGAGGTGAGCAACACCTGGTTTTCACTGGCACAGCAGTGACTACTGACACCGTGGTATTTCCCTTCTTGCTGGATTCTCTCCTGTTTTCTCCACAGCACTGAGCATTCCCTCTTGTGCCAAGAGGTTCAGCTCCTTTTTTAGGAGGATGGAAGGAGCCCAAGCCACACATGACCTGGAACCCACTCACATCTCTGCCATAACCTTGGCATCACCCTACTAAACAAGTCATGCCCTCTTCTCCTCTACCACTGTGAGCAACAGGAGATTGGGAAGAGAGAAATCCACTAAAATGGATGTGCTCAGACACTGCAGTGAGAGCCTGGATGGGTTCTGGGAAAATATCCTCAAATTGCTTTTGGGTCTCAGTAAAGCAGGCTTGAACTCATCAAGCCTTTCATTCTCCTCCCCACTGCCTGGCTAAAAGGAGATGCAGCTTTCTGTCCTCCTTCCCTTCCTACACCTGCACCTGCTGGAAATTATTCCCAAGGAATCGGAATGAAATGATGCTGCTAAAAATTAAAAAGCCTCATCTCAGGTAAAAGGATGATACTGGAGGAGAAAAGGCACAAACGAGACAAACAGAGCCAGAATTTGAACATTTGATATAAACAACGCTTAAAAACCCAGATTGCTGGTTATAGGTTTCCAGGAGGGATTTTTGGGGAAAAGCAGGAGTGTGACATGCTTCTTCAACATCACAGACTAATCCTATAGTACTACAGCAATAAATAAATATTGGTCCTGTGTTCACTGAGACTCTCTGCTCCAAATCCTGCACTACAGGATAAAAAGGCACAGCTTCCCAGAAATTATTTCCGAGAGAAACACTGAAAACCACGAGACTTGGGAACTGGCCAATGCAAAAAAAAAAAAAAGGAAAAAGGCAGCTTTTGCCTGTGAGACTCAGCATGGAAACTGAGCAATGCTTCCAGGCTGTGGCAGGGAGGAGGACAAACAAGAGAGTGCAAATCATTCCCTTGTTAGCAATGGGAAATTAAAGCCATGGAACATATAATTTCAGCATGATTTTTCAAGAGCCTGAGTCATTACTGAATATAAATATGAATGGCACCAGAAGTGCCAGTGTTTGATACACATTCTACTGAGTGAGACTCCACGCAACAAACCCGCTACCTGAAGCACTGTGAAATGATTAACAGAGCCTTGCAGCAGCTTGGAGAAAGGAGTATCAGAACACCTATTTTCAAGTATTTTTGGCTGTGATGCTGCCTCTCCTCTTCCATTTGGGTCTACACAGACTGTGGGCACAAACTTTCACACAGGAACGAACGGGCAGAGGTTTCAGCAAGAGCTGCAGCTGGAAATATCAATCAGGATGAGCTGTGGCTGGCTGGTATTTTCTCCATTTAAAAAGGTTTCGATTAAAACCCAGAACAAAATAGCAAGAATCAGGTGAAATCAAAGTGTTTGGGCATTCCTGCCAGGAATGGGTAAAAAAATCTTCTGGCATCATGGCATTTCCATTATAAAGATCCGATCTTGCAATCTGAGGGCATAAAACAGAATATCCTTGGAAAATCCTGGTTGGACACTGAGTCCAGCTCTGTTTTTAACAGTCCTTCTCCTTAAAAACTTGCTGCTATTGAGAAGTTAGGCACAAACATGGACATAACCAAGAAACGGATTTCCAAATGGTGCACGTTTGCAGTTTTGCAGACCAGAGTCCAAGTCCTGAATTTAACGAAATCATCTGATGGAGATCATTCCTAAACTCCAAATCCCTAAGGTAATTATGGAGTAGAAGGTCTGCTGTGGGAAAGGCTCCAGATTTCCAGGCACTGTGAATGGTCTGGTTTGCTGTTCTGCCAAAACCAGGAGCCCTCCACCTGCAGTGAGCACTTATGGATGTTGGTGTCCTGCCAACAGTCCTGTGCCAGTCCTAAGATTAGAAACTGAACCTTTTTGGTGCAGAGTAAGAAAAAAAAAAAGTTAAAAAAAAAAAAAAGGAAGAGAAAAGAAAGAGCATATTCATTTAAAGTCCCAGCTTAAAACCTGTTTTGTTAAGCAGTATATGAAGTTAAGATAACATTTCTTGGGGGATGGAACTAGATGATGTTTAAGGTCCCTTCCAATCCAAGCCATTCCATCATTTAATCCTGATTTGCTTTCTTAAGTCTTAAAAAGCATAAAATATTCCAACTTGTGCAAGAAAAGTTTGGTTTGAACATGGTTTTAGTCCAGTAAATGCAACAAGAACTGCTTTCAAATCTTTTGTAGTTACAGCTTGATATATCCTAACAATCCATACAAAAATAGCTTCTGAAAACACAAAGTGGCTTTACATTGCCTAAAATCAGTGATTTTCTTCGTTGGATTTAAACATGAAAAATATAACTGCCTATCAAATTTTCTCTCCTAAATGGCATCACTATAATAAATTTTTAAGAGCTGATTTTTTTGTGCACAGCTTGTCTTTCTACTCCCTCTAAAGGGTCTGAATTAAAGGCTCACTATTAAATAAAAAAAAAAACAAACCCAAACAGCAAAATAACAACTCCCTCCTCAGCCTCCCAGACCCACGACATCCAAGTGGCTGCTCCATGTCTGCACCTCATGGCTGGGTTAGAGGTAATGGGTGCCTCATCCTGAGCTTGCTGACAGCTTCTCCTGCTCTCACTGCACCTCCATCCAAGGAATTCCTGGTTAAATCAGCCCTCTTCCCACTGGTTTCCTTTGTGCTCCTGCCAGCCCCAAACCTCAGCACCTGCTGGTCCGTGGGGTCTATTATGTGCTTAGGAAGCACCTGCTGGTTCTGCCTCAAAACAGGAGGGCAGGAATCATCCAAAAAACCCCGGGAACTGTGGGAATAGTGGAATGCAGCATGACCAGACCCCTCTCTCTTTCCAACTCCCCTCTTCCATTCTCCCCGCCAGTTCCCAACGCATTTTGGGACAGTGGGAACTGTTTCTCCACCCAAGGGTTTCATTTTTTTTTCCCCCCAAAAAGCCAAGAGATTCCTTGAGTTTCTGCCCAACCCATTTTACCACCTCCTAAGGCTTCTCCCACAGACAAAACAAGCTCAAATACCTCACAAAAGGATAAATGAGGCAGCAGTCGATTGAGTTGATGTTTTTTTCCCTCTGCAGCTGCTCTGGCTGCTCTGCTCCATCACCCCAGCTCTTCCAGAGGGAGCAGGGGAATGCAGCACGTTTACCTGTCTGTTACTGAGCAGATCAAACACTGTAACAAAGGGAACAATTCCTATTTCTTCCAGAAAAGCTCTATCAAACCCCATCCTCCCAGCTTGGCCCTCCAACCTCAGTGCTCGTTTAGCAGCAGCCTGAGGACACTGAAATATTTCAAAGAAAGGGCCTGGAGTGACAGGACAAGGGGAAATGGCTTCCCACTGATAGAGGGGATTATAGATGGGATGCTTGGAAGGAATTCTTGGCTGTGATGGTGGGGAGGTCCTGGCACAGGGTGCCCAGAGAAGCTGTGGCTGCCCCTGCATCCCTGGAAGTGTCCAAGGCCAGGTTGGACAGGGCTTGAAGCAGCCTGGGATAGTGGAAGGTGTCCCTGCCTATTTTCCCATCGTCAGTGTGTTTTTCTGGTGGCACTTTTGCTCCTTCCAGCTCAGGAAGGAGCCTTGTCTTTGAGCAGTCACGTGGTCACACATTGCTCAGAATTAATGTCCCTGCTCACTGCTTGGTCACCCCAACACAATTCTTTGTGTTCTCCGGGCGCTTCCAGTGCTTTCCACCCAGAAATCCTCAAAAGGATCTCAAAAGGAGTTTATTAAACTTGGCTTTGGTCCCTGGGAAATAAACTGAGGGATGTGGTGAGCTCGGCCTAGAGAAGAGCGAAGCTGCTGTTCAACTGATGGCTCTCAGCAGCCACAGAATCCACAGAAAGCCACAGGGGGTGGAAGAAGATGGGCTTTAAGATCCCTTCCAACACAAACCATTCTGGGATTATTATCTCCCTTTCTCAGCTGAAGTTTTGCCAATAAATCCTCCTTGCAGGAAACTCGAGCCTGCAGGATCAAGTTGCTCAGAAGGCAGCAGCTCATATTCGGACTAACTGAGGTTAAAAGCTCTCTGCCCTTCAGAAACCAAATTAAAGGCAGAGCAAGGAATGGTCTTTCTGCACACTCATGGAGAGCTGGCACGAGGGCCATGCAATTCCAGGGGAAGCCAAAAACCAGAGCGCTGGCCAAGGAGCAGGAGGCTGGACTTGATGAGACCAAAAACGCCCTTTGCTTTCCCAGTTATGTGCCTGCCTGGCACATGGCTTCCAAGAAATCAAAAAATAACAGCCTATCCCATCCATTCAGGAATCCTGGTGGCACAGGCCTGTGTTTTGTAAAGACAAGATGGGGAGTCTGAGTCAGGTGACGCATCCCTGTCACCTCAGGCTGCAGATGGCTGATAATAAGGGCAGCAGGATCATGGCTTTTATCACCTCCTGGGTGTCGGGCAAGCCTGAACTGCTGGATCATGATGGGAACAGGAACTCGTGGAAGGAGTGAGACACCCAGAGCTGCTGCCCTTTTGTGCAGAGCATTAACAGCATCCTGTGCCGAGCTGGAAAAATCCAAACCTCTAAATTCCAGCACCAGCATCCCAAACAGCTGTTCAGCCTCTAAATTCCAGCACCAGCATCCCAAACAGCTGTTCAGCCTCCTCTGAGGAAAAGCAGCCTTGAACACACCAGCATAAATAAGCACGGATAGCACGTTCCTACCAAAGCAGACGGAAAATGGGCTGTGTGTGTGGTGGACAAACACTCCCTGGACCCACACCAAGGAGATCCAGAACTGCACCTCCTGATCCATTTTGTGGGCAGATTGCTGGCGCTGAAAGGACTTTTCAGTGCACACCAAAATTACCAGTGTAGAAAATGACATTTTCCTCTCAAAATCCAGGAAATGAGTTTTTTCAAGAAAACAAGGAGTACAAAACCCCTGCTGGCACCTGAGCACAGCAGTAACACAGAGCTTGAGTGCTGCTCCTTTCTCTGTGCTGTCTCCACAGGATGCTCACCCACTGGACAATCTTCCCACACGAGCAGCTTGAAGCCCATGAAAAATAAAACAACAGACAGCTACCTGTGGGAAGGGAGTGCAGGACATCTGACCTCTGCACCCTCTCCAGCCTGAGTAGCAGGACTGTTTCTGCAGGCTTTGTGGGAAAGGAACGTGAGGGAGATCTGAGGAACGGTGAGTTCTGCAAGCAGCTCTTTCCAAATGTCAAGAGAACTTCAGGAGAAAGTGCAAACTCGTTTGAAATTCAGCCAGCAGGCAACAGGGAGTGCGAGCCAGCTGGAGGGGGAAGAGGGTCCTTGAAAGCCAAGGGAAGAGCTGCAGCTCCAGGGTGGATTGTGAAGGACTGGGAAAGCGAAGATGAGGAGTTTTTGCTCCACGTGGCCCAGGAGAACGTGCCAGCAGAGCTGGTGAGGCTGCTGACCCTTCGGGAGACAACAGTTGTCACATTCCCTGATGGAATCACTGATGAATGCCAGAGGAGTGTCACAACAACAGATGAGAGGCCAGAATGAGCCGTGGCTGTGGGAACAGATGGGAAGGGCTCCGTGTCTCAGGGATGATACAGAAAAAGGATCTGTGGATTTGCCCGAGTGTCTCTCTCAGGACCCCTCCCTGCTGTTGAAAAGCTGAGTCTAACCCATTTCTAACAAGTCACCGTGCTCAAGATGAAGTTTAGGTTCAGGCAGAGCCAGTAACCATCCACTTTATAAAGCTGAGAATACATTCAAGGGCAATCAAATTAATTAAACCAGTCATGGAAGTGCTGCCAAGCAGCTCCTTCACTATTAGCTTCAACAGGATATGCAAAACCAGTGCTGAAACAGTCTCAGCTTAAAATTTCCTGCTCCACGTCTTGTTTTCAAACACACCTGAACCAGCTGCCTTTTACTGCTGAAAGGAGTGCACAAGAGAATGGTATTTCCATTGCAAGACTTCATATCCAAGAGGGATGAAAGCTCTGGTAAGAGTTAATACCTCTCCAAAATTTCAAGAGGTTAGTCATTCATTTTCCTTTTAAATACGTGTATAAGGGCAAACCATGAAGCCATTCCAAGGTCAGGACTCTGAGCAACCTGTTCTAGTGGAAGATGTCCCTGCCCACGGTAGGGGTTGGAATGAGATGATCCTTAAGGTCCCCTCCAACCTAAACTATTCCATGATTCTAAGGTGGACAGTGAAGTTTCTCCACTTTTATAGTGCAATATTTGCACTAAACCCTTAGACATCGGGGGATGATGGATGTAAATAATATTTATCCTGCACTAAAGGCGTTTTTTGCCAAGACATATATCAATAATTTACAGAATTACAATTAGCCTGCAAGCGAGCATGGTGAACAGCAGGAAAAAAAAGGCACTTAACAGAATAACGAAGGTGATAACTCTGAATTTACTATGCAACAATTAGTCTTTTTAATCTCTGATGCAGCCATTTATTATTAAAGAAATATGAAGCTACAGTGACACAGATGTGAAACAAAGTCACCCACTGAGGACACCAAAACCCAAGATTACGTTACCACAGATGGACCAGCAAGGTCAGAGGCAGAATGTGAAATGACTGTTCATTTAGAAATAGGCCTGTGTGCGTCAGAGTATCAATTTATTGCTTTTTCTTACATCTGGGTAACGTTTAAAGAGGGATTTGGTACAGAGGAGGATACAGCACCATTCTCTCCCACAAGAACACCCCAGCTGAACCTGCTGGCTGCAGTCTGAGACCAGACTGGGATGTTCACGGGGCTGTGCTGAATTATTAATGCCTGTCTGGTATCACATCACATGCCACAAGTCAGAGGCACCTTTTGGATATTCTCCTGCCACACCGGAGAAGAAACAATACCTGAAATCAGAGAGGGGGTCACCCACCATGCTCTGGGAAGGCTCGAATGAGCAGTCCAGTGCCCCTGGGACAGCTCTGTGCTCTCCTGTGACACTGACAGGACAAGGCTCCTTCCCCTGGAAGGAGAGAGTGGCTGCCACCTGCAAACCTCTTCAAGTGCTGTTTGAAGAGTGGTCAGGAGATTTAAAGAAGAAGTTATGCTACTTCTACGTGGGGAAAATCCTTGAAAGGGGAAAGAAAATTCCTAGCCAAGCACTGTGCCTTGGGTGCTCACAGCTCAAAATGCCAACGGGGTCCTGGGCTGCATCCCTGGCACTGCGGGGAGCAGGGAGAGAAGGAGGATTCTCTCCCTGCCCTGGTCACAGGAGAGCCCACCTGGAATGCTCTGTCCAGCTCTGGGGCTCCCAACAGCAGAAGAAGCTGCTGGAACGAGTCCAGAGGAGGCCATGGAGATGCTCCAAGGGCTGGAGCCCCTCTGCTCTGGAGCCAGGCTGGGACAGCTGGGGGTGCTCACCTGGAAAAGGCCCCAGGGAGAGCTCAGAGCCCCTTCCAGGGCTTAAAGGGGCTCCAGGAGAGCTGGAGAGGGAATTTGGACAAGGGATGGAGGGACAGAATACAGGGAATGGCTTCCCAATGCCAAAGGGCAGGTAGAGATGGGATACTGGGAAGGAATTGTTCCCTGGCAGGGTGGGGAGGCCCTGGCACAGGGTGCCCAGAGAAGCTGTGGCTGCCCCTGGATCCCTGGAAGTGTCCAAGGCCAGGCTGGACGGGGCTTGGAGCAGCCTGGGGTAGTGAAAGGTGTCCCTGCCCATGGCAGGAGCTGGAATGGGATGGGATTTAAGGTCCCTTCCAACCCAAACCAGTCTGGAATTCTGTGGCTGCTGAGAGCCATCAGTTGAACAGCAGCTTCGCTCTTCTCTAGGCCGAGCTCACCACATCCCTCAGTTTATTTCCCAGGGACCAAAGCCAAGTTTAATAAAACTCCTTTTGAGATCCTTTTGAGGATTTCTGGGTGGAAAGCACTGGAAGTGCCCGGAGAACACAAAGAATTGTGTTGGGGTGACCAAGCAGTGAGCAGGGACATTAATTCTGAGCAATGTGTGACCACGTGACTGCTCAAAGACAAGGCTCCTTCCTGAGCTGGAAGGAGCAAAAGTGCCACCAGAAAAACACACTGACGATGGGAAAATCATCCAGAAGAATGCTCCATTTGACACTGTTGTGTTAAACTCAGCCAAGTTAGGTCACAGAAAATAAATTGGGATAAGGAAGAGCAATCTGTGTGTATTGTTGCAAGCATTTCAAGGAAATTCACTTGATTTGATGAAAAAAAAAACAACTTAGTATTTTGTAATCAGATCTAAGCACACTCCTTTTATACCAATTCTCACACCCAGGGGATGGTGAGAAACCTGTAAAACTGCAGTTCTACTGAGCAATGAATTAAATTTTCATGCACTGCTGGCCAGCACACCTGAACTTTACTCACTAATCCATTTCCCATAAGATGTCCACCGACATGCCAAGCCTTTAATGCAGCTTAAAAATATCTGGTTTTGAGCTGCCAGAGACATTTTCATCGCTTGCCACAAAAGTTCATGTCGGCTTCAGGTACACAACAGACAGGGAAACCTGAGAGACAGTGGAGAGCCCTGATCAATGAATTCTGCATTACTGAGCAGGAAGAGAGGTACAGATTTTGGTTTTAAAATTGTGTTGCCACTCTAAAGGACTTAAACACACCTAATTTGACTGAAAGGTAGCATCAAATTCCCAGGTAAGAAATGAAAGTCTCACCTTGCCCCAGTCTAACCATGCTCAGGGTACCAAGGCTGCAAAAGGATTAACACTACTCCATACATAATACAGCCAAACACAGAAAAACCCCTACAATTCCTACAGAAATTAATCCTACAACAGCCCCACAGGGGTTTTCCAGTAAGTTTGATACACTGGAGATGTACTGGGATGATGCACTATCCAAGTTTTACAGGCTACTTCATTCATTCAGGTTATTATCATTTATCCAGGTTATTATCATTTATTCAAGGCCTATCATTATTTACAGGCCATTATCATTTACGATCATATTCCTGGCTTTTCTCCTCTGATTGACAGAGTCACTCAACAGCTACGCAGATGGGTCAAGGTAGGATGGGAGCACCCAGGATATAAACAGCTCCCTAATAAACTGAGTAACCGGGGATCATTTTGGTTTCCCTGCAAGGCAAGTGCACACAAACACATTCAGACTGGCTTGGGTGTGTTTGCTCGTGCTGCCATTCCAGCAGAAACAGCAAAAATGAAGTGACAAATACCCATGGATTTTGTCAGAGGTGAAAAGAACCTCAGCTCCATGGACTCCCGTTGCTCTAAATATGCAGAAATTAAAAAAAAATGCTGTTAAAACCCTTCCCATTTCTCAGCTGTTGTTACAGAACCACTTTAGACATTTCTGCTCTAAATAAATGACATGGATTGTACTTTTTGCTGTCTTTCTTCTCCTCTCAGTCTCAAAACTCTGATTACTATGGGTGACCATGACATACCTACAAAGTGTTAACACCCTTTATGCAGGTTTTCCTTAGAAGGGAACTTTCCCGACATTCCCAAATCCAGATTGTTTCGGCCTCTATGCCCTGCTCTAGTAAAATTTACATAAAAACGTGTTTGCCACACTTACCTCATCCCTGTAAAGAGGACTGGTGTAGTACATGATGTCCATGGCGCTGCTGTTGAGCATATCCCGTAAACCCCGCACTTTATCCGGAGTTATGGAGTCCACAGTGTCTGGAAAAAAAAAGGAGGTTTTAAGTTACATCCAGGAGAATGATAAAATAGAATCATGGAGTGGTTTGGGTTGGAAGCGACCTTAAAGATCATTCAGTCCCACCCCCTGCCATGGGCAGGGACACCTTCCCCTATCCCAGGATGCTCCAAGCCCCGTCCAGCCTGGCCTTGGACACACCCAGGGATGGGGATGTTCAAAGCTGCACAAAAAAACCCAAACAAAAATCCGAGCAAGGCACAAGGGGAGAACACAGATAAAAGTTCTCGGGAGAATTTTGCAGACTGCAGCTGCTGGAGCAGCAAAAGAGGCGAATCCTGTACCTCCATCGAGGGTCAGCTTTGATCTCCACTCCACGGGAAGGAATTCCACGTGTGTTGCAAGATTGGAAAAATACTTTTCTTCCACTTTTCTTGCAGTATCTCGCATCCTACAAAAAAGAAAGGGACGCGTTCCTGTAAAGACTGCTCTTGGCACAACACATTTCCTGAATGACTGCTTTTCCATCCCTACTAAAACATGTGATTCCCTCAATTTCAAGCTTTTATTACGAAATACTTAAACTCTCCTACAATGAAAAAAATTCTGTGCATTGCTTGCTCAAAGGAGTCTAAAAGTACCACACTATGGGCTTAACATAATCCAGCTAAATTTGGTTCAAAGGTATCTGTTAACTCGGGTGGGTTTGCGGCTGAATGTGAAAGGTAAGGATTAGAAAATCAGAAAAGAATTAGAAAACCGGAAAATAGAAAATTAAGAATTATACCTCTGCCTTGAAATCTACAACCAACTGAAATCAACCACTTGACCAGTATAGAAGGAAGACAATTCAGTGCTTTCAAACACAAAGAAAACCCTTAAAAATATGGCTTGAAAGAGCAGAATTTTATTTTAATTTTACATACTGAATTGGAAGGCTCGAGAGCTCCAAGGGTGAGAAACAGGATCACTTCTGACTGTTTTAACTTGCAGGAGCAGATGGAGAGGCTTTTAGAAGACTTCTCATTTTTACAGCATTTCTGAACATGAACATTGCTGCACCTCTCTCAAAGGATGAGAAAAACTTAAAATACCTAAACCCCAAAGTTTATCTGACCTTCTCTGTTGTTAGGGGGAGAAGGGGAATAATGATAAGTTATGTTCTTTTAAAAACGTGACTTTATTTGTGCTGTGTGAAAACCCCATCATTAAAAAAGGAAAACCAGCATGAAATCATATCCAATATTAAATATCCAGACATTCTACCAACATCACTCAGCACCCAAAGTAAGGAAGTGTTTTATTCTCTTTTCTTTCCTTTACCTGAATCCTGGCCCCAACACTATTCCCATTTTTGAAGATGAGCACAACAAACCAAATCCAACCCCACTGCTGGGTCTCCAGCACTTGGTTCCCAGTTCAAAGCATCAAGTTTTTTATTTATTTCAGTGTTTCAGTGTGTTTTTTCCCCCATTTTCAAAGCAAACCCCTCATAGTTAATTCTACAACCAAAGGCACAACGACATTAATCTTCCACCTGCACTTCCACCTGTCCAAGTGCTGCTTAGTGAGTTTAATCCCTGAGCTGAGGCACTTTCCTTGGATGTATTAATGCTCCTCTGTTCTTGAGGAGAAACGAGACAGTTCGGGATAAATCACTGCCAACACCTGCGGCAGGAATTGCTCCAGCTGCTCCATGTGCTGGGCATTCCTGCACCAGCACCATCCAAAAATCCTATTTGGATAACTCTGCCAAAATCCTGTCTTGAAAAGGAGAAGGATGGGATAGGAAGGGAGCATGAAAGTCAATGGTTTGGAAAAAAAAAAACCCAAAACATTTTCTACAAAGACAATTATCTCTTCTTCTCTATCATGTTTGTTTTTTTTTTTTCCCCAGGAAAAGTTCATCATGGTACTAAAAAAGCAGATTAATCACGTACCACATTTTTGCAAAAGGCAGTGAAAACAGTTTTCTGTCACTGACACTTATTTTTTGCTGAAAGAAAAGAAAAAGGAGGAAGGGGGGAAAAAAAGCAAAAAAAAGCGGGAAGGGAAATGAAATGAGGAAAGGGAGAAAG
>VZTD01004966.1:25586-62325 GCA_013397725.1 Rhagologus leucostigma | reverse complement strand
GAAGGAAAAAAAGGGGGGGAAGGAAAAAAAGGGGGAGAAGGAAAAAAAGGGGGAGAAGGAAAAAAAGGGGGAGAAAGGAAAAAAAGGGGAGAAAGGAAAAAAAGGGGAGAAAGGAAAAAATGGAGAGAAGGAAAAAAGGGGCAGAAAAAAAGGAGGGAAGAAAAAAAGGGGCAGAAAAAAAAGAGGGAAGGAAAAAAGGGGGAAAGGAAAAGATTGAAGAAAGGAAAAGATTGGGGAAAGGAAAAAAGGGGGAAAAGGAAAAAAAAAAAGGGGGGAAGAGAGAAAAAGGGGCAAGTGAGAAAAAAAATGGGGAAAGGGAATTAGCATCCTTTACATCCTTTCTTCCAAAGCAGTTACTGCAGGCCTGTGCAAACAGCCAAGAAATGCAACTGCTCAGCATCTCTATTTTTAAAGCCTGGTGTGATTGCACTCCTAATCTCCTGGATTCTTGTCCAACGAGATAGCAAAGGTTTAAATACAGCAGAATATCCTTCCCATGATAAGGGAAAAAAAAATATCCAGCGAGAGGATCTGCTTAAATCAGGATTGATTTAAGGCCTGAACTGAGCCATCCGTGCCAAGCACAAAAGCCTCCCTGCCACCCCCACACACAACAGGACATGTGAGAGCCCAACTTCAGCGTGGAACTTCTAGATTATAAAGAAGATAAAATTTCAGTGAATGTATTAACATTCCTGGAGGCCCCGAGTACGCAAAATAAAGGAGATCTTTGAAAATGCCCACAACTCCTTGGTATTGTTAAGTCAACTTCACTTTCTCTGCATGAAGGAGGTAGGTTTGGCTGGGATAAAGTAAATTTCCTTCCTGGTAGCTGGTACAGCACATTTTGGATTTAGGATAAGCATAATGTTGATAACACACCGATATTTTGGGTGTTTTGGGTGTGCTTACCCTAAATCAGGGACTTTTCCGTGTCTCATGCTCTGCCTTCAAGGAGCTGCACAAGAAGCTGGGGGAGAACACGGCCAGGAGAGCTGACCCAGACTTATTCCTGGATTTTTTTCCCCCATTATTATTATTATTGATGCCTTGGGTTTTAACTTTTATAATTTTAACTCCTGGACTGTCTAGAGTATAACTCTGAAGTTTCTTGTAGCCTGCTCGCTGCTGTTCTCTTATGCCAGTTACACACAACAAAGCCTCTCCAAGCCTGCTCTCCAGGGACACCCAGACTGTCCTAGGCCCAAAATGTGTAAACCAACATCTTCAGAAGGGGGGTGAGCTCGGAGAAATTACATTATTAACTGAAGCTTTAATTGGACAATTAACCCTGATACGCAAATGAACCAAACCTATACAAGTGGGAAGAACCCGTGACCTGTCGTCCATCTTGGAGTCCATCTTGGGAGTAGCCTCTGGCTCCCCAGGGTGTACCTTTGAAGGCCTTTCAAATAAATCCCTACCTTTATTCCCTTATTTCCTGTCGAGTCTCTGTTTTAGGTGGCCTCTTAAGGCATCAGTTCCATTACTGAACTGTTCTCATCTCAACTCATGGGTTTTATCTTTTCCCAATTCTCCTCCCCATCCCACTGCAGCTGCTCGACACCAGCAAAGATGAACTCAGAGTTAAATTCAGCAGGAAATTAGCCAAGCAGCAAATTAAAGCTGCTCAGCTTAAAAGCAGTAGAAGCATAGAAACGTAGTATGAACAAAGCACAGAATTTTACAGAGCAACAATTACTTTAAGTGAAGGAAATGGGAAATAACCTGATCCTAACAGAGCAGGAAAAAACATCTAAATTATTTACACATCAGTAGCAGCTGGAAGTATTGTGGAGGAATCAGTTATTAGACATCCCCATCTTTAAATACAACAATGTATTTGTGTTTATTTCAAAATACAGTTCTTCTTAAAGCTCTTCACAAACAAACTGACTTAGAGGGGTTTTATTTAAATAAAAGTCCAAGCAAGGAACAGGAGTTTGGAGAAAATAGTGTGGCCTTGCAATTCTGCCAAAGCTTCTGGGAAAAGCTTCAGGTCTCCCCTCCTAAAAACTGTGCTGGCTTTGTGTCCTTATCCAGAACTTCAGAAATGTAAAGATTGATTTTACTCACATGTGGGTTTACTTCATGGAAGCTGAGGCTGTCCAGATGTGGTCCTGCCCCCAGCAGAATAGTCCCGAACTTGTAAAATCCCAGAACGGTTTGGGTTGGAAGGGACCTTAAAGCTCACCCTGTTCCACCCCCTGCCACGGGCAGGGACACCTTCCACTATCCCAGGTTGCTCCAAGCCCCATCCAGCCTGGCCTTGGACACTGCCAGGGATCCAGGGGCAGCCACAGCTGTGAGGGCCTCCCCACCCTCACAGCCAGGAATTCCTTCCCAAAATCCCATCTATCCCCGCTCTCTGGCAGCGGGAAGCCATTCCCTGTGTCCTGTCCCTCCATCCCTTGTCCAAATTCCCTCTCCAGCTCTCCTGGAGCCCCTTTAGGCCCTGGAAGGGGCTCTGAGCTCTCCCTGGAGCCTTTTCTCCTGCTGGAATGATCCTGGACAAACACAATCACTCAGCTCCATGAGAAACCCAAACCTCAGCTCTGTGCGGATCTTCCTCAGGCCTTGCAAAACTCATCCTGGTAGAAGTGCACAAAAGCTCTCCAGGGACCCATTTTTGTCACCTGTCACCTCACTGACACCAAAAGCTGTCAGAGCTGCACTTATCCTCTCATTATCTCCCAGCAGCAATGGCACATCCATCTCCTGCTCACAGGAATCATTGAAATTCCCAGTGCAACACATCCCATCTACATCCAGTGGCACTGCACCGCATCCCCCACTGATTCTGATCAGCAGTTTGATAGAAATTCTGAAGAAAATTGAGTGTAATTTCCAGGCAATGGAGCTACAGTCACATGGAAACCCCCAGCACACACACCTCCTTATCTGTTCTGCTATAAAGATGGGTTTATTATTTTTTTTTTCTTCTTCTGGCTCTTAAAAATAAATTTCTTTTTTAAATTTTATTAGATGGCAAATCCCTCTACTCACTTGTTAAATTAACACCAACTGAAGTCATAATTCCTCATCTAAACAGGCAGAGAATTCACCTGATACAAGTGCACATTGAAATACTGACCCCAGAGCAACAATTACTTGAATCTATGCATTGAAGCACAAGGAAACAACTATAATTTATGATTTTTCTAGGAGAAAAACCCACTCGTGCACAGATGCAATGCACACCTTAGAAAGAGTTTTGACATATTGCTATTTTCCAGGCAAGAAGTAATGGCCTGAAAATAGGTACTTTGAGATTCACCGTGAATAAAATGTGCCTGGCTGCCTTTCTCTGATTAAAATAATAAATAACAAACCCATATTTTCACAGATATACATCCTGGCTTAAGTGAGTATATTCCAGAGATATGTTAACATATTTAGAATTATTACAGTGGGTTTTTTTAATCTCATGCTACCAGTTTTACTCTTGTGTAGGATTTACAAATACTCCATTAAAAACTGGGGAGTTGCAAACTGAGTTAGCTTCAGCTACTTCCCAAATTTTGCAGAATGATGTTGATGTTAACAGAGCAAAATGCCTGAAAGCTTGAAGAAACTATTCATTTTAATTTCAGGTTATCTTTGCAGACTCTCTTCAGTCAGATGATCCATGAGAGAGAAACAGGGAACGGTCTTTAATTTAAGCATTAAACCTGACAACTTCTTACTCTGAACTCTTGATTTCACGAAATCACGGAATCCCAGAATGGTTTGGGTTGGAAGGGACCTTAAAGCTCATCCTGTTCCTCCCCCTGCCATGGGCAGGGACACCTTCCACTATCCCAGGTTGCTTCAAACCCTGTTCAACCTGCTCTTGGACACTTCCAGGGATCCAGAGGCAGCCAGCTGGGCAACCTCTCCCTCAGTTCCAGGGCCTCACCATCCTCACAGTGAGGAATTTCTTCCTAATATTTTATCCAAACCTGCCGCCTGTCAGTTTAAAGTCATAGCCCTTTATCCCATCACCCTAATTCTAAGAAACAGGGCAATGGGATGTTCCCAGAAAAAAACACCTCAACTCTCACTATTCCCCGCAAAGCCACGTGGCTCCATGCCTGGATTTTGGTCACAGAACTGGTAAATGATGTTCTGAATCATTCCCCAACTGCTCCCACCCCCCTGGAGTTCCCTCAAACGGAGGCCAGCGCTCACTGCCTCTTTGAGGAAATAATACCACGACTTATTGAGGAAACTCAGGGCTGGCTCGGGCTAAATTTGCTGAGCTGAAGTGAGAGCAGCAGCCGTGAGTAATAAAAACGGAGATCTGCTGCAGCCAGAGGAAATGGGAGGGCGGCTGTTCCCCAAAGCTGAGCTGCAGAAATGCCAACTCCAGTCTCGCTCCGGGCGGATTTCAAAGAGCAACTGCAAGACACAAGTCATGTTCTGCCACTGTTGTTCTCGAAAATCACTGTGAAAATTGCTGCTCTATGACACACACAGACTCATCTTACTTCAGAGGAGAGATGGAAATTCTAGGATGCAGACAAAGGAAGCACGACTGGGATTCACACTTCATCCTTCTGAAGAATAACAGGATTTAGCACGATCAGAGGAACAGAAGCTGCTTTGTCGGTTGATCACAGGATCCTGGGACAATTCTGGGAGATCCAGGTGCTCCAGACTCCCTGCCAGCACGGCTTTCCAGAGGGCAAGGAAGGCTTGCCCTGCAGGGAGATGCTGGCACAGAGCACTGCAGGCATTCCCTGTCCCCGCTGCCACCTCCCGACTCCACACCGCTCCCTCCCATCTCCCAGACGGAATCCCACATTTTTAGACCAACTGGAGTGATCCAGTCTGCAGGGAGATCACACAGCCGTGGTGGTGCGGGCAGGGAAAGGGCAGACACAAAGGATGGGGGAAGGCTGGGAATGGGAACAGCCCTGGGGATACACCCAAGTCCTGAACAGGCTGTTACAGCTCCTGTCCAGCACAGAGCCACGTGTTAGATAATAAATATACACAAAACAAGCTGTTACAAAAACATTTCATGCCCTAACTATCACCTTTTACCTCTTGGCCTGAACTTCTCTTGCAAGACAAGCTCAAGTTGAAACCTGTAAGCTAATATTTACCATCTGGGTGCTTAATTCGGAATTAATACCTGCACCAAAGGATGAAAAACAAGCATCTAATATGTATTTAATGCAGTGCAAGCATCTGAATGGAACATAAAGCTACCAAATACCTGAAGAGCTGAAATTATGGAAAAGATTTTACAGGAAAATCTTCATTTGACATTCCAGCAGCACATATTAATGCACTGAAAGGCTTCTGAGAGGCTCTGCACGGGCTTGCATATCAATGGAAATGCACCAAAATAGCTATTCCAAAGTAATTATCCTAATGATAATCCACAATTAAAATGCTTTCTAATGGGATTTGCAATAAAAATGTAATTGGTGATTAGGCCAAGATGCTGGTGCTTGTGCAGACAGCAATTTTTGGGCTATGAACAGCAGCACAGACAAATGTGATTTTTGAATCCAAACAGGAGATTCAGACAGAGGCAGAGCCCAGCTCCAGGCTGAGAGCAGCCCAGAAGTGACACAACACTGCAGCTGTTGTGGAAAAACACAGGAGAGTTACTTCACTCATTCCTCAAACACAGGAGCTGATGAAATTTAGCTCAGCCTAAAGGTCTGAGCCCTGCCTAAGGCAGGTGAAAGGCCTGACCTTTACCTACATCAGGTAAAGCAAGAGGAGCTTTGAAAAGGAGGTTGGAAACACGGATAACAACATTCCTAAATGTCCAGAGGAGGCCACCAAGATGATCAGAGGGATGGAGCACCCCTTCTATGAGGAAAGGCTGGGAGAGTTGGGATTGTTCAGCCTGGAAAGGAGGAGGCTCTGGGCTG
This sequence comes from Rhagologus leucostigma, assembly GCA_013397725.1. Lineage (NCBI taxonomy): Eukaryota > Metazoa > Chordata > Aves > Passeriformes > Rhagologus > Rhagologus leucostigma. The sequence continues at coordinate 56,452 of VZTD01004966.1, read as the reverse complement.
ACCTAATTGTGGCATTGAAGGAAACCTTCAGGAGAGCTGGAAAGGGACTCCAAGAGCCTGGAGGGACAGGACACAGGGAATGGCTTCCCACTGCCAGAGGGCAGGGATAGATGGGATATTGGGAAGGGATTCTTCCCTGTGGGAGTGCTGAGGCCCTGGCACAGGGTGCCCAGAGAAGCTGTGGCTGCCCCTGGATCCCTGGAAGTGTCCAAGGCCAGGCTGGACGGGGCTTGGAGCCGCCTGGGATGGTGGAAGGTGTCCCTGCCCAAGGAATGAGATGAGTTTTAAGGTTCCTTCCAACCCAAACCATTCCATGATTGTAAATTATACTCAATACGTGTAACAACATCTCTCCCTCCCATTCACCCACAAATTCAACAAAACCAGAGATTGGCTTCTGGAAAAAAAATATTCCAAATAACAATATGTGAGTGTGTACAGCAGTAAGACATCCCAAAGAGATTTATTTAAAGCTAACACTCTACCTTATCACAAACCAAGGAATTCCAGGATTCTGCACCTGATGGCAAATAAAACCCCCTCCAATTAAGTACATTCTGCCATAATACCTTGCTTTATATTAGGCAGAAATACGGACTACAAAGTCTTCTCCCTTAAATAACCATCCCTGTGGTACCAACACAGCTCAGAGCACATTATTCTGCTCACGTTGGGGCAGCTGAATCACTGTTCCAGCCTGGAGGAGGGACTGTTTCTTCCCAGACAAGCTCCCAGTGAATATCAGTGCTGACAGGAGCAGCTTGTTGCACCAGCTGCCATGCTACATTTAGGTAATAAATGTGTTTAACTACACGGAGAAGAAACAAAATTATGTCACATCCACCACAGACCTGCTCATCCAAGCATCCACAAAATGCATCTTTTCCATGTACCTACTCACAGGATGCCCTGCAACCCCAGCATCCAGCCACACTAATGAGGAGATTGAGCTCCAGTCCTTAATGAAATTAGCGCAGATAATTTGGAATTTCCCTGGGCAAGGGTTCTGCTTTCACCTCTGTAACCAGCAGGATCTGCCTAATGAGGCAGCAGCATCATGAGAGCTGCACCAGCTTCTTCTCAAGGTGGTAACCTGAGGACAGAACGTGTCAAATGAGCTCTGGTGGGGTCCAGCCACAGGTTTCCTACTAAAGAAAGTGCATTCAAAAGGCGAAAAAAACCCCACTGCCATCTTCTCTTCTTAGCTTCTACTTTCAAGTGTGAAAGGTCAAAAAACACTTTTCCTTATTCATCTTATTTTTCAAAAGGCACCACTGTGTCCCCAGTGGAAAAGCATGTGAAAAACCACCTCAAAACCCCAAACATCACACAAATATCACGGGTGAAGGTGCTAACAGAAAGTGCCAGTATGGCTTGTGAGAGCTTGGCAGACGTTCCTTCTGAAATCTCTCCCTACAACATATGGGATGTTCCTCACTGATAAGTTTTAAGTTGTTATTTAAAAAAAAAAAAAGAAAAGAAAAAAAAAGATACTTCAGTCTAAAATGCTGCTTTAATTTGCAAATTTGGTACAGAATGCAGAATTTATGCCAATAATTAGCACTTTAAAAGGCTATGCAATGCTGTCTGGTATTTCTTGAGGATATGAGTGAGGATTTACTGAAGCACATAAAGTCTCGTGTCCCTTTTTGAGAAAATATTTCATATACTGGGCTGCCAATTAGAGCAGGACTTACAGAATGAACATCTCTGCACTCTGACCTGAGCTGAAGTTAATCCACCCATATAACCCCTGTTATCTATGGAAAATGGAGGGGGGAGAAAGATAAAGCAGAAATATTTAATGATTCCAATGCTGAAGTTTTATTTCTGGTCGCTGTTAGAACAGCAGCTTATATTGAGGCTATTTGCACTCCCAGTGTTAATTCCACCCCACAAAAAACTGAAGTTTTTACATTTATTTTGGTGACTAACTTTGAACCAAGGGCTGTGGATCCTTTTTCTCTCTGCTTTGGATTGCTGGCTCTGAAACAACACAAATAACAGAGCAGTGAAGTGGCAGGAAAGAGGGGTGGGGAGCTGCAGCTTGGTGCTTTGAGGTGACAAATGACACACAAGTGACATCGAAAGGTTTACCCTGGCACCCCAGAGGACACTGGAGTGGAACAACGAGCTGAGGGGACACAAGAGGCTGATGACACAAAGCACACAAGCACTGACCTACGGTGGCACTCTGGCGGCAAAGGGAGGGTGACAAAGCTCCCACCACAAAATCCCAGCAATTCTCACAGGAGCCACTGGGTTTGTCAAAGTTTCTGTCAGCTCTGATGGAACCTGGAGCTATTTGGGACACACCTCTTGAACGATTTGTGCAACAGAGATCTGTAATTAACACCTTTTTCCGCCTCTCCTTTCAGCTAATGAGGGATTCCTCAATGCCACCTTGTCCCCCACAAAGCTGTCACCAGGACTTTACAATTTCTCTAAGATTCAAAACCATCTTTTCAGGCGCATAGAATCACAGATTGTTTTGGGTTGGAACGGACTTAAAGATCATGAAGTTCCAACCCCATGGCACAAGCGAGGATGCCACTCACTATCCCAAGTTGCTCAGGGCCCAAGCCTGGCCTTGAACATTTCTAGGAATGCAGCAGCCACAGCTCTGGGAAACATCATTCCCAACAGCCATCTGCAAACCACCCTTCACAAGAGACATTCAGTGAAGAGATTTCACAGCCTTTTGATCACATTTGGCTTTTCAGCCGGGCTCTGTGCACAGAGCTCCATGAGCAGTCCCACAGCAACAGCTTCACGAAGGGTTTCTGTGCTGTTAGGAATGACAACATACCTGTATCTCCCCATTCCCCCTCTTTTACAGGATGCAGTTTGCTTGCCCACTATCCCAACAACCAGCTCTGAGAGATTCCACTCCGAGATTATCTTTCTATACTACTTAATCAAACATTTTCTGCTCAGTTACTCACTTCCCAGTTGTTACTCACTTAATTCACCCAGGTACAACTTAGAAACAACATTCCCCTCAATTTTGTCCAAATGAAAAACCTCTCCCTGCTCAGGAAAGTCAGAGACCACAGGAGCCAGAATTTCACACAGAATCCTTTAGGCTGGAAAAGACCTCCAAGGTCATCGAGGCCAAGCTGTGCCCGATCCCCACCTTGTCCCCAGCCCAGAGCACTGAGCGCCACATCCAGGCCTTCCTTGGACACCTCCAGGGATGGGGACTCCAAACCTCCCTGGGCAGCTCCTTCCAATGCTTAACAACCCTTTCCATGGAGAAATTCCTCCTGATGTCCAATCTGAACCTCTCCTGGTGCAATTTGAGGCTATGTCCTCTCTAAAAGTCACAAGTGCTGGTGATAAAATCAGAATAAATCTTTGCTCTTCTTGCTCGCAGCTGCTCTCCCTAAGTCCATACATCCCAATTAACATAAAAAAATAGTGTACCCACAACACAAAGATTAATGACTCGGGGGAAGAGGAGAAGAAGGAAACAGGGAAAGATTCAGCCCAAACCAAAGGCTCTGCTGTCACAACAACAGCCTTACACTGAGGCCACTTCAAACATTCCAAAGCACTCACATGGCAGTGTTTTTGATGATCCTTCCTTGGTCCATCTTCTGCCCAATCCCATGCACAACAAACACAATGTGACTAGTCTGTGGTGGCTTGTCTTCTAACGTGGCTTCTTCTACATAGCCTCTATGTAGCCTTGTCCCACTACTTGAAGCTGCAGAAAGAACATTATCCCACATCAGTGACATTCTGCCAAGAGCAGCGGTCTCATCTGCTGACAGAAGCTTGGCTTTTCTCAGGCCAACACACTGAAAATCAGATTATATAATACATAACCATAAAATTAAAGGATTAGCATCTATTTTTAAATATATACACTTTCAAACCCCTGAAAGATTTGAGCACCCAGGTGATATCAACACCCATTTCCACTGCGAAGGGAGCTAATTTCAGGTATGTTTTGAAGAACAACTCTTCAGAAAACAGTTGTGTAACTGTGCACCCACTTTTACAACACAACACCCTTCCCCTGGCTGTCTCAACCATTTAAATTTCTTCTGTCTCCACCTTACTCCCACAGCATGGGAGGATCATGGAAATGACCCGGCCACCTTAAGCGATTAAGTGTTGTCACTTTATCCACCCCAATTAAGAAAGCTGCCTGAAAACATCCACAATTTTTAATTTTGAGGGGAAAACCTGCTTTATTTTGAGCTGATCCAACCTCAAATTTCCCACCTCGTCCTCCAGCTCAGTGGCCAAACTAAAAATCAATTCCCCAGGGTAAATGTGGGCATCGTCTCCCTGCTGTGCTGATGGGCTGACAAACCCACGGGCACAATGTGCCTCCATCCCCCTCTAGTGACACGCAGGGGACCACACCAGGCACCAGTGCTGGCCTCAAAACCTGGAACTAACAACTAATTTTGGTTTTAAACAGGAGGAGGGCACTCCAAACCCACGAAGGGCATCTTTTACCCAAGACAGGTTTTGTTTACCAGGTGAGCTTCTATTTGGTATTTCTCCCCCACAAATTGTTTAGGACAGATCTTATTATTCATTACACATTATCACAATGGTGTTCTGGATAAATCACTTCATTTCTTCTGGAACTGAAGCACTGAGTGATATTATTTTTTTTAGGAAACATTAATTAAGTATCCACCCAGGAGCCCTGGGTGGGTAAGAGGGCATTAATTACAGGGCAGAGGGATGGAAATTAAAGTCAGGCCTATTACCTGACCATGTCTCTTCAAGGAACAAACCAGATGTGTAGGTTCTTGTTTTGGTGTCCTGCCCAGGACAAGTTCCCATTTTCTAGGCTGGCAATAATCTGCTTTTCCCTTGAGAGACACCACCCTCTCTTCCAACCATCTCAGCTTTGCTGCCTTTTTGACTGGCAGTTTTGAGCTTAAACAAGCCTGAATTCCTACTGGAAATAATTTCTATCTAAATGCCCTTTCCTGTCAGTTCATACTTCTGTTTCATAAACAGAAGAAAAGGCAGGATGGAGGTGAGGAGAGGGAAGCTATGGCCATGTATTTAAGGAATGCATCTGAGTATGTAAGTACCCAGCAGTAAAATTAAGGTTGCAAAAGGAACTGTAACATTTATATTGTTACAGTAATAATTCTAATTTTACAGTCATTTCTGGACTCTGCCACTGTAATATTTTCATATATTTGTCATATAGTGCTGACTGCTGCATCCAAACCCATCAAAATATGGAATAAAATTAAAATATAAAAAATCAAATATGTAATATAAATAAAATAAAAAATATTCACATCTAGTTACAATTACATACACAACCTAAGGACTCTGAATACTCATAGAAAGTAAAAAATGCAACGGCCAAAGTGGGCTACTCGCATTAAAACTTGAAATGTCCTTTTGGAGTTAAAGCAACAAACTTCAAATGCTGGCATTTAGAGTATTCTTTACAAACTCTGGGAAAGATTACCTTTGGAAAACCCCAACTTTTGTGTAACAGTCCTTGCAATTTTGGATGTCGTGGCATCACTGTACAGATACACTTCATCCACACTGTGCCAGTCCACGTGGTTGCGGCTCAGCTTTAGACTATGAATAGCTGCAGCAAAAAGGAACAACATGGAATTTAGGTGGGGAAGAGGGGAAAAAAAAGCCTCTTTAAACAAAGAGAGAGAGAGAGAAAAGGGTGATTTACACACAGGTTAAAATCTAGAGCTCCATTCCGCCTAAACTCGTGTTATTTCTTACCTCGAGAAATTTTTACAGCTGGGATTGATCTCAGCAGAACAAGCAGCAGTTTTGGAGACCACCTGAGAGGACGTTTCACATCATCCCCCTCCCACGCTCATTTTGGGGTGGGAGGTTTCCAAAGTATTCCCTTAAAGGGGGCAGGGTAATGGATCCTGAACTACCACAGGTGGGTGTGATGATCAGGTGGCTGCCCCAGGTATTTCCATCACTAAAAAAAGTGGAATTCCAGCCCTCTCTCCCGTGAGAGCTGCTCTGCTCCAACACAGAGGCTTTCAAGGCACCCTTGCTAGAAGGCTCCGTTGCATTTCTTCCCTTTCAGAAATATCTCAGAGCTGGAAATGCACTTCAATGAGCCTCTGAATGAGCAGTTTCTGGCACAGAACAGAATTTAGCTCTTTCAAAAGCCACTAAGAGCTCCAGTGGTTGGGGTTTTTTCTGTGCACTGATTGCGTTTTCCAGATTTGGAACTGATTGAGCTCCAGGCCCGCCCTCATGACACACAGCCTGACTGTCAGGATTAAACAACAGGCATGTTGTGATGCAAATCAAAATCATCTTAGGCTTGGAGCTTGCAGGAGCCAAGCAGTGCCACAGCTGATTTACAGTAATTTGGATTTCACCGAAATTCGCTGCTGAGGTCTCCTCGAAGAACGTGGGGTGCACAACATTTGCAGAGCTGACAACAGCAATAGCCCTGTGACCAAAGAAATGGTTATTTAACTGTCACTGCTCTTGCTGGAAAGTCCAAAGTAATGGAAAACACCCATAGGGGTTGTTTTGGGGTTGTTTTTTCCACAGCAAGCAGAGCTCTAACCTGTCTCCTACTGGAGTCACCCAAATGAACTTTTTATACTCTTCTAAAAACATTCTGAGAAAGCCTGAGCCATCACAACTTCCAGTTTTGACTCTGCTGCAGCACAAACCAGCCATGCTCAGCCAGATGTTGTGACCTTTCTCCTGCAATATTTTTTGTTTCTTTGCCAAAGCAGACAGACTTGACACAGACTGATGAAAAACTAAATGAAATCCGTGAGGAACAAGGGGATTAGGAGAGGATTAGCCCTTGTGTTGTGGCAAACAACTGATTCACCAAAATAACTGGAATTACATCGTTGTTTTACACTGACAGAGCAAGAAGAGGAAGGGAAATAAGCCTGACTTTCGAAAAGCAGAAATGGCCTGTCCAGCAGGTCTTCAAGAATTGTGCCACCTGCATTCTGCAAAACCCCTCTCAGAGTATGATCCTGGGGAAGCTGGCAGAGGAGGGATGAAGTTTGAGGCCTTTGGAGGGCGTTGTGTTCAACGTCCAAATAAAAGAAGAGGAAGAGATGTGGCTGACTCTCCTATTACCCCTGGAGAAACAGCAGTTTGGGGAGGAGCGATCCTCAAACTCCTCCTGGAATCGAGTCCAGCCTCTCCACTGGAAAGAATACACAGGAACAAGTAGCTTTTCCCTACCCTGCATTAATTATTCCCACTTGGAAAGAACAAATTCCTCTTTTATGCTGTTCTTCCTGAACATGGACATTGAAGGAATATCAACATCAACTACAAGATGTGGAAGCATCAAAGTACTTCAAGTGAAGTTCAGCAGAGCCAAGTGTGAGGTTCTGCACCTGGGTCAGGGCAATCCCAAGCACAAATTAAGGCTGGAGGGAGAATGGATTGAGAGCAATCCCCAAGGAGAAGGATTTTGGGGTGCTGGTGGCTGAAAAGATCAACACGATCCAGGCCGTGTGTGACCAGCCCAAATGTGTCCCGGGCTGCATCCAAAGAAATGTCACCAGCAGACAGCTGGGAGTGCTCAGTTTGGAGAAGAGAAGGATCCAAGGAGACCTCAGAGCCCCCTCCAGTTCCTAAAGGGGCTCCAGGAGAGCTGGAGAGGGACTGGGGACAAGGGATGGAGGGACAGGACACAGGGAATGGCTTTAAACTGGAAAAGGGTTGATGTAGGGTGGATGTCGGGAAGAAATTCCTGGCTGTGAGGGAGGTGAGGCCCTGGCACAGGGTGCCCAGAGAAGCTGTGGCTGCCCCTGGATCCCTGGAAGTGCCCAAGGCCAGGCTGGACAGGGCTTGGAGCAGCCTGGGATAGTGGGAGGTGTCCCTGCCCATGGCAGGAGGTGGAACTGGATGGGCTTTAAGGTCCCTTCCAACCCAAACCATCCTGGGATTCCAGGGAACATTCAGCAGTACTTCTCTGCATATTTAGTAATGCTTTCAAAAGAGATCCTGAAAAATTGGGTCTACTGTTAACAAAACACCACATGAAAGTGTCAGTGACCTTCGGTAGAAGCAAACTTGTCCCTTGACTGCAGAGTAACTTCTCTGAGATGTATTATTAATACATTCATTGCATCAAGCTCAGATAAATTTCTTACAGCACCTGGACTACCAACTCTTCCCTTCTACACAGAAACACAGAGCAAAACAAAACAAAACTTCATGTGTTGGTTCTTGCTTCTCCGTTTTCCTTTAGCCACAACACATCAGGAGTTTTTAGGTAAGTGGCAGGATCCAGAAGAGACAGATGGACAATGCTTCCCAGAGAATCTACCAATTTGCCGGTAAGATAATAATATTTTGCAGTTTTAATTGACACATTTACATTTCATTTCAATTCGCTCAGTAAATTTTGCTTACCGACACATTCCCTGCTCTGCTTTGGAGTGCCTGTCCATGCACCAAGTCCAAACCACCAGCAGAGAGAGTCAATCACTGAAAAGCAGTGGCTGCAGGACATTCCAAAGGCACCACACGCTCCAGGACAGTATTTTGGGTAACATTTCCAGGGTGTCCATCCTACCAACCAGGAACAGGCACATTCCTTTAAAAGTTAAGGAATCTCCTGGGCCAAACAAACTAAGCTGGGTGCTCCACCTTGGCACTCTATTCTGAAATCCAAGGGGATGCACTGTTAAAATCTGGGTGCGCTGCTTGAGCATCGATGTCACAGATCAACCCTCTTACTGAGGTGGGGTAAGATTTTTGTCTCCACTTTTTAATTGCTATAAACATTGGAATGTCTCTTCATCCTCAGACCCTGGATGTGATGTCCACCAACCTTTTGCCACCAGGCTGGATGGGGCTTGGAGCAACCTGGTCTAGTGGGAGGTGTCCCTGCCCATGGCAGGGGGTGGAATGAGATGGGCTTTAAGGTCCCTTCCAACCCAAACCATTCTGGGATTCGATTCTGTGATTATTTGACAGTGAAGAGATTATTAAAACCCTTGAGAGTTCAACCAAGAGGAGCTTCAGCTGCTGACAGCCCCAGGGGGTGTTAATAGTGAGACAAGGAACACAAAAATGTGCCTCTGGGGAGGATTTGACAGCAGTCTGAAAAGAAACATCCTAAAAAAAAGGGAAAATACGCAAACTGCGCTTTGCAGGTACGGGATATCGAGGGCTGCCACTGCTGGTTTGAAACTGACCGTGGGGAAGGGAAAGTGATGTTTCCTGAGGATGAGGAGGTAACAGGATTCACATTCTCTGCTCAGAATGAGCAGTGACTGTCCTGTGAACCTCCTGCCTGCTCCAGAGGGCCTCAGACTGACAACTCGGGGGGCCGCACACGCCAAGAGGTGTCACAGCGTGTCAGGAAGCCGCCAAGGCGTGTCACGGCCCGGCGGAGGGAGCCAAGGCGCAGAATTCAGATGAGGCAGAGGGACAGGCACAGGGGAATCTCTCCATGCTCATCCCTCTGCCTGCTGGGTCCTCCAGGAGCACAAATTCCACGCCTGAGGAGTCTCCCCAGGGCACCAGGCTGGGACGGTGCCAAGCTTCACTGAGATCTGTCTGTCCAGGACATCTCTCCCATAAAACCATGAGGACAGAAATGTCCTTCCGGACCAGACTTCTCATGGATTTGTTTCCACGTGGCACTTCCCTGACACCGACAGCATTCCTGCAGACATCTCTGCAGGTGCACCTTCCCCAGATGCAGAAAACCCCTGCACACTTTTCTGGAGAAGACAAGGCTCCAGGGAGACCTTTGAGCAGCCTCCCAGAACCTGGAGGGGGCTTTTAAAAGAAGGGGAGCAACTTTTTACACGGAGAGATAGTGACAGGACAAGAGGGAAGGGTTTTAAACTAAAAGAAGAAACATTTAGATTAGATATAAGGAAGAAATTAATTACTCAGAGTGGTGAGGCCCTGGCACAAGGTGCCCAGAGAGGCTGTGGCTGCCCCTGGATCCCTGGAAGTGTCCAAGGCCAGGTTGGACAGGGCTTGGAGCAGCCTGGGATAGTGGAAGGGGTCCCTCCCCCTGGCAGGGGCTGGGATGAGATGGGATTTAAGGTCCCTTCCAGCCCAAGCCTTTCTAGCATTTTAGTTTGGGATTGAAGGCCAAGTCCTTGGAAATCAGGCCAAATTTTAGGTTCTTCTGTAGCCAGAAATTAGAAATGCAACATTTTTCAGGAATACAAACCAAGACAGACGCCTACAGTGTGAGCACAGGGAAGGCTCAACCGCACTGGAGATGGAAGATGGGATCAAGAAAGGATTTCTTTCAGCTGAAGAAATCAGTGGTTACTATCACACAAATCTCCAGTTTCACCAAGACAGATGAACACAGAGCGAAAAAAAAATCTCCTTAAAAAGTTCAAATATGAAAAATGAAGAGGCAGCCACAAAACACAGAACGGATATCCCTAAAGCCTTGCAGAACCTGATCTCAGTTGAGCTTTTGACTCATCTTGAGTCAAAGAAACGGAGAATAACTGAGGAGCAGAAACCCTGCACTGTGTTTTTGCTCATGGCAAGAAACCCGTGGAGTAGCCAGGGATGTGCCCATGGAAACATCCTCCCAGCTGGAGGAGCCGAACACCTCCTGGGGCCAACTGCTCGCAATTAAACACCTTTTTTAGCTGAGTACCTGCTTTTCTACTCGATGCTTTCATCCACCTGCCAAGACCAAAGCACGGGGTGGATCTTTCCCCCCAAGAGTCTGACGGGGCTCAAGTCAAAATCAATGCAGGGAAAAGCATCTTTGAAGTGCTCAGGGCTGCCACTGCCTCCAGTGACAAAGGCATTGTCATTCCAGTCAGGATGGAGACCAGAGGAGGGATACAGACTGTCTCAAAACCTCTCCTGCCTTCTTTTTTCCCCAAGGATTTTTAAATTAATCTCTCTTGCAAGCAGCAGGTGCCACACAAAAGCCTGACACATGGTACAGGGAGCTGAGAGCATAATTTGGCTGCTGTTGTTCCTTCTTAAAAGACTCTGAGGTTCTGGTACATACACCTGTAGATTTAAAAACCTTTTCTTACTTATTAAAAAAAAGAGCCATTAAAAAGGCCATCGCTCTTAATTAAAAATGTCTCATGTTGCTGTCATTTTTATACTGCACTTCACCACCTCTCAATTCATAAGTGTCACTATTTGTTACATAACCATCTAATTTCAATTTTTTTTTTAATTCCAGCACATTCATTACCACAACTGAACATGATTTGAGGAAAAAAATGCACAACATAACTTCAAAATTATTCAGAAGAAAAGGCAGAAGTCCTTTCTTATTGCTCGAGTTACACTCATCGACCTTTAACAGACTTGAGTTCCTTGTGTGAGAAGAGGCAGGAAAAAATTTACCACGAAACATTTTGATTTCAGGCCTTTAAATTTGGATCCAGTTACAGAAAAAACAATTAAAGGAAGTCAGAAGGCAAACATTTATGCATGTCAAAATAAATTCTCAGAGTTCACAACATCCCCAGGAGCTACAAGAATATAAGGTATGACAAGAACAACTCTAAACCTACCACGTCCTTTTACATTTTAAATGAAAGGTTTCAGAAGTCTAGTTCCATAATAACTCCAGCCAGTGAAAGTTTAATCACCACTGGCTTTAATGGTGGCAGAGAGTGTCCAGTGACAAGAACTTTGGAGCCTTCTGCAATCATTAACGGCTCCTGTAAGATCTACCCCCACTTTCTGAAATAAATTTGCACGACATCAGCTGCTGCAAAGGTCAGGGTTGTTTTCTGCAGCACAGCAGCCTTTAGCTACATTCCACACAGCTTCCCCTTTTACAGCCCATGTCCAGAGACTCATTTCATTCCAAAGCTGCAGCAAAAACAAATTATAACATAAAATTAAAGATTATTATCCAAAAGAAAGCTGCAAACAAAACATTATCTGGCAGAAGCCCTCCGTTCCTTCTCTGACAGAACTCATCGCATACCAGACCTGCTGCAATTCTAAAAAAAGTCGCTTTTATTTTATTGAAAAAGCCAAACCACACACAAAGAGTGCAAGAAACAAATGTTCACAGTTTTCATCAGTCACAATTACACTAAGAATTACCGCGTGCCACTGTGAGCATCTACTTCTCTCTAGGACTCACAACACTTCTACTTTTCTTCTGAGGTTTAGGATGCTCTTTCCTTCCCCTCAAAAGGAAATGGCATGGATACAGCTCAAAAAACTGAAGCACGTAAATCTAACATTTAACTGAGACAAGCAAACTAGAATTTAAAGCTTCCTAAGCCAGGAGCACTACAAAAAAAAAAAAAAAAAAGAAATCTCCAATTACTGTACCTTGGGAATGCTTTCGCTTAAGACATGCAGCATCTGATTTCTCCTTATATCCTCTCCATTTGAACAAAGAAGGGAGGGAGAAGGGAGGGAGGTAGTAGAGAACTAAAAGTAAAAACACTGAGCTTCAAAGTAAAATTTTTAAAAGGGGTGTCATTTTTTTTTCATTAGTATCACCTTTCTTAAGGAAAAAAAAAAAAAAGAAGTCACATTTTCTAGAAAGAACTAAAAAGTATATACTTAAAAAACCCCAGATTTTGTAGCAGAAGTGTCAGGTCCCAAATTCAATTTCTTCACTCTTCATAACCAGTTATGACATCACTACACAGCTGAAGGCATCAGTAAGAGACAGCTGGGACACGGTGTCATCAGAGTCACACGACCTTTGGTACAGGGTAGAACACACTGACCCTTCCTAAATTTACACTAAACAACTCAATTTTAAGCACAGCTCTGGTTTTTTTTTTTTCTTTTTTTCCCCTCAAAGAATGTAAAAGGATGGTTAAAAGTTAGGTTAGACAAGATCTCCTCCTGTTGCCCTGTTCTGCACGGCCCCAGGAGCACCCAGCACTTCCTGATCCGGTAAAGTCGGTGACATTCCACACTCGTGTCACCTGCCACTGTTATCCTGGCCCAGGGCTCAGCCAGCAGCTCTGTCAGCAAATGCCTCAGTACAGGTGCAAATGAAGTGCATTTATTGTTGCCACATCACTTCTCTGGAGGGGAGGAAAACCGGGCTCAGAGCTACAGCACTTGGGGTTCCACAGAATCATTCAGTCCGTGCGATGTTTTACTGGCTGTGGGAACGCAACCCCCAGGAAGAATGAGGCACGGGAAACCCAAGAAAAGTAGAAGAAAAATTTCTTTTCACGGTGAGGGTGGTAAAACACTGAACAGGCTGCCCAGAGAGGTTGTGGAGTCCGTGGTTGGAGATACTGAAAATCCCACAGGAAACACCCTGAGCAACCTGCTCTCAGCAGCTCGGTGGCTCTGAGCAGGGAGGTTGGACTTGAGCATCCCCAGAGATCCCTCCTGACCAGCACAACTCTGAGATTCTATGAATAGGACATTCCCATCTAAAGGTTAACTTAGCTGTGACAAAAATCTATATGAACTTTTTTAGACAGAGAGAAAATACTATTTGAAAGCTATGACAAAAAATCAGCTCTTCCAAATGCAGTTTTTAGAGGTTTTGTGGTCTTAACCACACGCTGAAATTCCGTAAGAAAAAAACCAATAAAGTTATGCTGTCTCAAAGTCAATGCATTGAAATATTAATTCTGACTCTTGACAGGATTTTTTTTTTTCCTGTATTGCTTATCAGCTATCATGGAATCACAGACTTGATCACAGAGTAATTTCTGGCAGAGGGACTGCTGGGGTTCATTTGTTCCAATCCTCTTCACAGATCAGGATCAACTATAAAGTCAGATCCAATTTCAGGTTTGAATCAGGTTGCTTGGGTGATTTCCAGTTGAATTTCGAGCACCTCTCTGTGCAAATACAAAGAACTGTATCTATTCCTACCTTCCTGTCACCTAAACAAAGCTTTCAGCTTCACTTTATCATCATTAAATGAATATATCTGAAAAAGATCATGGAGCAATGGATGACAGGAACTGAACTGGTCTTGTTTCATCTTACAACAGCCTGGATATGATAGAAATCCCTGGAAAATACTGCTCCTTTGATGGGCTACTTCAGACAGGTCCTGAACTCACTGTCTGCCTAAGCATGAAGAAAAGGCAGTTTCTAAATCTTATGTCCTTCTGTAAATTTTAAGCTTATTCACTGCTACACAGATGTCCCTCTCCAGCTCTCCTGGAGCCCCTTTAGGCCCTGAAAGGGGCTCTGAGTTCTCCCTGGAGCCTTCTCTTCTCCAGGTGAACACCCCCAGCTCTCCCAGCCTGGCTCCAGAGCTGGACACAGAACTCCAGAAGGGTCTCACCAGAGCAGAGGGAGAGAATCCCCTCCCCTGACCTGCTGGGCACGTTCCTTTTGATCATAAAGTGCTCCATTTCTGCATCCTGCCATTATAATAATAATTTACCTGAGGCAGTGAAGGGGATCAGGCACCAAGGGGAGTCACTGGCATCAGGCATCATAAACCAAGCTCATTTCGCAAGGCACGAAATTAAATACTTTGTAAAGATGAAAATCAAAATACAACTACAGTTTGCTCAGCAAAGGGGTGATCTCCAGGCTGCTCCACAGAAAACAGAGCTTGGGAAATCATTCACTCTCATCTGTGCTTTCTGTTCCCTTCTGCATTTAAAGCTCATTGTGCTCCCCAAAAAATCACAACAAGTCAGCACGGACATTATGTTCTTTGTAGTCTGCAGGTTGGAGACCCTTTTCCTGAATAATTCTGCACTTTCAGAGGAAGGTTTGCTTGGATTAAAGTTTAATAATGGGCCATTTATCCCTCCTATCACCAACAAAAGCCCTGGATGGAGCTCGGTTATTTCCTTGTTAACATGCTGCAATCCAGGAGCAGAATTAATAAATTTAATCACTGGAGTAATTCTGGGTACAAAGAGACTGTTACAGCAGCTTGGTTTAATTCTGCTGAGGAATCAGAGGACATGGCCAGTTTTTAATCCCTCACACTTGCTTTATCATAGCACTGGGAACAGTCACTTTGCTTCCCAATGGATATTTCCAGACTTATTTCAACTTTCACTGATCTTAAATAACAGGTACCTGTAAGCCTTGATGGCACCAAAATCTGTTCCATGCAGGATGCAACTACAACAAATCGGAGCATTTAAGAAATTTATAAACTGAATTCAGCTAATTATGTTTACCTCACCAGCAGCAATGCAAGTTGCAGAGCTTCTCCCAGTGCCACTGCAGATGGGAATTGTGGATGCCAGAGGATCCAAGAGGCATTGAGAGGCAAGTTAGAATAACAAAACCACTTTTCACACACTGTCAGCTGTAACTGTCCTGCAACTCTCCTATTACTACCAAAAAAACCTGTTGAAAACCTACTGGTGACTTGAATATATTCCATTTGAAGTGATGCCATACATAGCTTGGGGTTTTTTTTTTGGTGGTTTTTTGGGTTTGTCTCTTTTTTTTTTTGGTTTTGCCTTTTTTCTTTTTAACTTTGGTTTTAGAAAAGGCACTGGTGCCTGAATTTGGAGTTTCTTTTCCTGATCTTTCACGTTTTCATAAATATCAGCGGTCACATCGTTCTCATCACTCTTCCCAGTCCATCCAGCATCAAATCTGAAAATTTCTGTTCCCTAATCCAGACTTAATCCAAAAAAAACCCCCAACCCTGATCTCTCTTATTTACTCTATAAGCAGAATCCAAGTACCACTGAAGCCATCCTTCCTTTCTTCCTTCAAAAATTAAGCTTCCAAAGGCTGGGAGCACTCAGGAATCACAAAGATTTGCTTTCCATGCAAAAACATCAGTCCCTGCCACTAACAACCCTGAGCTGTGTGCCTCTGGGACAATAAATCAGAATTACAGGTAAAAGTGCCTTCCAGAAGGGTGTTTGTACAGGCACAGTGCTGTGGCTCACACCACTTCATGCACCTTTTTGACAGAGCTGTTGAAGTAGAAGATTGTTCTGCAGCCTTGGCCAGATGAAAAGATCTTTTAAAGTGGCACAAACAGGAAAAAAAAAAAAATCATAAAGTCCTCACTAGTTTTAAAGGGGAGTTTTTAGAGAGAAACTCTCTAAAAAGCTGAAAAAACTCCTTAAATCAACAAATGACACTCCGGTTTTCCTTACAGTAATTACAGAATCACCCTGAGTATTGCTGTGCTCCCAATTTATTAACAAGGTTTTACTTGTGTGGTCGTGCAGTTCACACAGAAGAACTCGCGGCCAAAAGACAGCCATTCCTACACTGTGTAACTGCTTTGCACAAAGCTGTACCTTAAAAATAAGGAAACTTATAGAATTATATTTCTTTTTATAAAGAATAACACAACCAAATCCCTACTAAAATATCTTGAGGGCCCTCTGTACTTGCAGCTCGTGGTTTGTAGATTGTTCCAGCAAGTGACAGCCAAAAGTGTGAAAGGGAAAAATACTGAATTTTCGCTGTGCAGTACCTGCTCTGAGCAATCAGTTCAGTGGTGTACATTAAATAATAGACCAGTGATTCCAGAAATCTGTTCTTAAAAATGTTCCACGCATCAGACCAGGATTCCCAGCAACGCTACCTGAACATCCTCAGCCTGCTCATTAAAATGTAAGGACTTCCCTAACAGAACGAATGCCCAAAATTTACTGCAGCTGAAAACTAATAAATCCAGCCTGAATAAAAATGGAAAATGAAATGTGATTTCTAAAACTTGATCCTACTCCCTTTTAAGGCATATCCTCAGTAGGGATGCTGGCAAGAGAGCTATCAGCCAAGTTTGCCTTTGGACACTGACTCTTCTTGTCCCATCAAGAGATTTTAGTTTGAAGTGAGATTTCAAACACAATTAAAAGATATGAAACAAAATGGGAACAAGATGTTTATCCATGAATATAATTTTAACAGCATTCCCCAAACATGCTGCAGCAGGAAATCCTACACCGGAAAATGGGAGAACAAACTGATGTTCCCCACTTTGCAGGAGGAAAACCCAACACGAATCACATTCTTACTCAGGAAAAGCAGACCCCAAGCATCCAAAAAATGTATTACAGTGATCTAAACAATCTTACCCTCCTTCCCATCAACAGGTTTGGATATTTCCATATCAAAGCTCTCCTGCAGCTGCTGGCCTTTGAAGCGGTTGAGATGCTCCTGTTCTATTAAGTTACTTTCCTCCTCTTCCAGAGGTTGCCAAGTCCCATCAATAAACCACTGTCCACGCATTACTGGGATCTTTTCCGTTTCTAAAGGAAAAAAAACACAAAAGGAGAGGGGGTTTTTACGCAACAAATCACAAACTGAGAGCAGGAAAGAGGGAAAGGGAATTCTGTTGGGTCTGTTGATGGGATCCCTAACAAGGTAACCCCAAATGCATCAAAAAACACCTTTTCCCATGAAATGAGTAGTGAATGTAGTGTTAATCTGCAAACCTGAGCTAACGAGGCCAGATTTTCCAGCTGTGTGTGAGGATGTGAGAGATGGACAGAAAAACAAAACCCCAGAATGGTTTGGGTCGGAAGGACTTTAAAATGCATCCAGTCCCACCCCCTGCCACGGGCAGGGACACCTTCCACCATCCCAGGCTGCTCCAAGCCCTGTCCAGCCTGGCCTTGGACACTTCCAGGGATGAGGAGTCCACTTCCAACAACCCAAATTACACACCAATTAGCATAAATGGTGGTATTTAAAAATGCAAGGGGTTTTTTTGTTTTTTTTTAATTAAAATCAATGTTTTGCTGAGGGCTGGTTTTGGTTACTGTTGTTCTCGTTTCACTTTCAGTTCTTCAAACGAGGAAAGTGGGGGCTCAGCATTTGCTGCGCACGTGGCAAAAGAGAAACCTTTGAGAAAAATATAACTTGGTGCTTATTCTATATCAAACTGTGCTTAATTGTTGCCCACACTAATTACTGGGAGCATAAATTCCTCTTATACCCATCCCTGCAAGCAAGCTGGGACAATGATATCCATTGTAACTCAGCTTTGAATTTCCCCTCCTACATCTGGAAAATCAGGGAGAAATACAGTGTGTGCCTGTGCTCCACAAGCCTCAGAGAACCCAAATCCAAGTTTTCATGGGATTAACACAGATTTGGGTCTGCTGAGAGCACAGAGCAGTGGGACCAGTGACCTCCAGTGCACCCTGGGAGTGAATATATGTGTGTGTATATATATATATGTATATATAGACTGACTCAGCCAAAAGCAAAAATCCTGTGTGTGTTATACTGACCACAAAGGTTTAGCTCTACAAAGCAAATAAGAACTCAACCACAAAAAAAAAGGCTTAAAAAAGGAGATGAGGGGAAAAAAAACCAGGCTTCACTGCTCAAAGATCTGTTATGACCTGGAGGGTGGAAAAAGAGCTGGTCAGGACAAATCGGAAAAGAAACAATAGATGCAAACACGCACTAAATGAAAATCAGGTAAAAATTAAACATGAAACAATAGATTTCACAGTTACTGAGCACAGAAGGGATCTCTTTGATCTGGCACCAGAGCTGGGTGAGGTGACCCAGCCACAGGCAGTGGTTTTTAGGCTGGTCCCAATGCTCTGCGAGCCCAAACAGTGGCTCAGGTCACAAAAACTCCTGGTTCTGCGCTGCCCTCCACTACAGACACACCACGAGCGCTTGCTGTGCCCAAAAGTAATTTCCACACCAACTGCTGGCAGATGAGAATGTAATAGAGAATTGCAAACACCTCCACAGTTTACTTGGAACCTCTAAACTACTCTGAATTTTTCATCCCTCAGACCACTGAACGTACAAGCCATGAAAATGAAAGGAAAATCACCTCGAAATAATCTCCTTATGGGGCAAGTAACGCTCCAAAGGTTCCAAAGCCAATTCTGAAACCTTTGCTGTAACAGATTTACAGGAAAACACTGTTTCCACAGTCCTAGCAGTGACAATCAGGTCCCACCTTTGTGGCAGAAGGAGGGCACACGGGTGGGTGATTGGTACTGCCACAACCGGCAAGGAAAGGTGAACAGCAGGAAAACTCATGGCAGGGAATAAAGCAGATTATCAGGAGCAAGAAGCCCAGATTTCCAACTGAACTTTCCTCACCTGGCCCTCC
Organism: Rhagologus leucostigma; assembly: GCA_013397725.1. Taxonomy (NCBI): domain Eukaryota; kingdom Metazoa; phylum Chordata; class Aves; order Passeriformes; genus Rhagologus; species Rhagologus leucostigma. The sequence goes on along the minus strand of VZTD01004966.1, from coordinate 37,494 downwards.
CTGAGTTCTCCTGAGCGGGAATCCTGCAGAACAGCCCCTCTGTGCACACATGGCACAACAACTCCCCAAAAGAACAGCTCAGAGCATCGCCAGCTCCCTAATCCCGGCTTCCAACGGATCCCAGTTTCTTTCCCAGGCACTGGACATGCTGGTTCACCCCTCCCAAGTCCCTCACTGAAGCTCTTCCATCCCCCTGCACCCTCAGCTCTGCCCATGCGGAACGCAGACAGCTCAGGTGGTGTGGCCTGACCAAAACACAAAAGTAGTGCAAGACCCAGTTCTGCCATTCAGCTGCTGTTTGCCCTCCTAAAATAGCTGTTCCGGGTAGGAGCCAACTGTTATGTGCTGAATTCCTAATGCTTTGGATGTCCATGACCCATCAGCTTGAATAAAGAGGTTGGAGTGTTCTAAGGGAATGGTTGTTTAGTGGAAATTAATCCCCGAAAATATCAGAAAAACCAAAGTTCTGAGTGGCTGTAAAATGCAGAAGTTAATAGTGCCCACAAATTACACAAAAACCCCAATATTCCATGAAAATTTAGACTAACTTTGGAGTCTACATCCCATCAATGGAGGGTGAAAGATGAGTATTCAGTTTTCACGAACTGAAAGTTAACCACAGTGTCACCACACACGGCAGCCTCTTTCCTTAACCTCTGCTGTATTCCCAGACATTTTACACCTGCCCGATATCCACATTTTTCAGCCCATCCAGTGCACACAGATCCAGTCAGGCTGCCCTCCCAAACAAAGCTCTGTCTGTAGGAAGAAATGAAACGCACGTTAATTGTGAGGGGAGAGAAAGGCTCCCATTGTGGCTGAAGCAATGACACGGCTACGTCAGATGTTAATCCTCACTGGGAAAATCTGTGAGCAATTCCTTAATTCTTGACTAAGCAGTCTGATGAGGCTCCATTCACTGAATCCACAGACAGAAATATGTTTTCTTAAATAATAATCACATGAATACTATTTTGTACTCCAAACTAAACGAATACAAGACACCTCTTTTTCAGTCTTGAAGGGCTTCAAGTTTTTTCACATGGGAATTTCCACCTACAGATTTCCAAAATTCTAATAATCAAGTATTAAAATAAACATTTTCAGGCTCTTTTTGCCTGAGAGAAACTTTCCCAGAGTGGTTCTTTACAAGAGCAGTCTATAGCACTCAACAGCAGCTCTCAAACATAACTTGAGCCATTCCCAGAACAGCTCAGCCAGGAAAAACTGTTTGAAACAAGAAAAATTTTAACATAAAATCTCTGCAGAACAGTTGAGTTTGGGAATAAATTAATATATCTGGCTCTAGAAAGGGTGTTCATACACAAATATAAATTATTTTCAGATCCAAAGACAATTACGGAGGTTTGAAAAACCTGAGTGAGGCAATTCTGTTTCCCAGCTCTGTGGGATTTTGGGTGGACCACGGAACTGCCTTTTTTCCCCCCCCCATTCCCTCCTTTAAACAGTTGCACACTCTCAGAGCAGCCAAAGCAGCCTGAACCACAAACTGCTTTTATTTCCCATCACAAGCTGGGAGGCAAGTTTGAACACTGAGCTACTGGGAAACCTCAGAGAAAACCACCTGGAAGGGAGAGGAAGCAAGAAAATGACATTTCCTGCCATCAGCAGCACAGTTTGGCTCTCAGAAAACTGAACACAGTCCTGCAGAACTGAGATAATCAAATCTGTGATCACAGCACACAAAGAACCATTTCCTGGGGAGCCGGGCTGGGAGAGCTGGGAATACTCACCTGGAGAAGAGAAGGATCCAGGGAGAGCTCAGAGCCCCTTCCAGGGCCTAAAGGGGCTCCAGGAGAGCTGAAGAGGGACTGGGGACAAGGGATGGAGGGACAGGTGAAGGAGGAATGGTTTTAAACTAAAAGAGGGGAGATTAACCTGGCACAGGTTGCCCAGAGAAGCTGTGGCTGCCCCTGGATCCCTGGGAGTGTCCAAAGGACGGGGCTTGGAGCGGCCTGGGATAGTGGAAGGTGTCCATGGGGTGGGATGGGATGAGCTTTAAGGTTCCTTCCGAACCAAACCATCCCATGATTCCATGGCAACCAAATTCTGAAGGTGACCAGCTCCAAAAGCAAGCGGCACTTCAGTTAACGAAGACAGGGAAGTGTACCAGTGGTAACTCCATGCAGTACTCTGGATGGGGTGGGGAAATAATTTCACACAAGAGATTCTTCAGGAAAATCTGTGACTGTGGGAAAGAGGAAAGGCCTTCCTAACCGCAACTCCTCTGTTTAATCCTGCACAGGGGCTGTCACTGAAAAACTCCCGCCTTTCATCCAGAAGACTTGATGCAAACTTATGACAGCAAACAGCATTTAAAAGTGATGAACCCGAACTGCCATCTTAGCACCCAATTTCACTCACTTATCCACCTTCAGTAAAATCATTCATGTCTTGGATATTCAGATATTTTAGAAAGCTTAAACTACATTCTTTCAGTTACTTTTGTTTTGGAAGAGTTAAACACACTAGCATTACATCGTGTTGTAATTTAACGTATTTTTTGTCAATACAGAATTCCAAATCTGTAATATGAAGCGTTATTTATCCTTATCCCTGCAATCTCAATCCCTAGGAAAGGATTTGCCTTGATTTCCTTACTGCCTTAAGTCTTACACCATATAATCTGCAGTTGGGAGTGCTTCAGATTGGAATATATCAACATATTTGACTGGTTATACACTTCCATGGTTTATTTATAAAAGAATTGCTAAATAAATCTGAATGGTGGAGATTAAAAGTAGATGAAAACCACTTTATTTTAATTAGTCACACGTATTTTACCACTTTTAGAGGAAATCAGTTTAAGAGATTTACTCTGCAACAAAGGATTTATTTAATTTTACACAAATGGGTCTTTTTTTCCATCTGAAAATCCAAAGAATAACAGAATACAAGTGCTGTAATTAATGGTATGATAACAACATGAGTGATAATCACCTAAATCCTTTGAATAACAAGAATTATGTTAAAATAAAAACTGTTGCAACATATAAAGTACTGCACGTGTGTGTAGTGTATGTGTATAACCCAGCTACTCCTTCTTTGTGAAGATCTTTAAAACTGTGTGATCACATCTAACATAAATCAGAATAAAAAGCTTGCTAATCTATCACAACAAAGTCATAACTGAGCAGAATTTGCCTTCATTTTCCTTCTAACACATCAATTCTGTCATTCATTTCCTGCCACCACATTGCTGGACACGGCATAGCCCTAAATTTCAGTAATACAGCCCAAACAACCCTTCTTCACCTGCCTTGATTCAGGACCACGAAACTGTTGCAGAACCAAGATAACACAGAGATAAGAACTCAGCTGCTGGCTGAGTTCAGGCACTCACTGCAGAGCTCTGCAGCCATCAGTCCCAAGGCACTTATAAGGATTTACCCATAAATGAGATCTAAAAGGTTAATAGAATATTCAGAAATTTAAATTAAAGCCAGTGTTTTGCTCAAATTGACAATTCCCAGCTCTCCAAGCCCAAAGCCAAGAAGTTGGGCAAGAAACACAAGCTTATAAACCACTACCAGGTTGAGATGCTTTTCAGCATAGTAATGTCAGATTCCTGCTTTTTGGTGGTGTAACATTTCCTTAAATTTGATTTCCTTCTTACTACAGCGGCAAACAATTTGCAGCACGCGAGAATAACATCTGCACAAGCTGAAGGTAACTTTGAGGCTACAAATGTGACATCTTAAACTGAAAGTTAAATAATTAAGGGCTCATACATTTACCAAGGACCTGCCCTGAAACACGTCCATGGATGGGGCAGCCACAGCTTCTCTGGGCAACCTGTGGCAGTGCCTACGTACATAAACATAAATAAATAAATATATAAAAATATATTTCAGAATAACATCAAGGATGCTGACAGACTTCTAAAAATGTTGTTATCCATTCCTATTATATCAAGCCTAAAATCACGTTCTGGGTATATTTCATCAGGAATTTTAGTGATAGGACAAAGAGATAATGAGTTTAAACTGAAAGAACTGGAATTCAGTTTAGATATGTGGAAGAAATTCTTGTCTGTGAGGATGGTGATGTTGTAATAAAATAGCCCCAAAACTATAATTGCATTATTTCACGTTTGCTATCTAACATTAACACACTTTTAAACGTTTTTCTTTTTTTAAAAAGCTTAACACTGTACACCTTTCTGGCTCTCCTTCACATTGGTTCAGAACACAGCAGGTGACTGACTTTTAAATAAATGGAGCCAACTCATTTGATCCCAGCCCAGTGACCTCCCTTCGTTCAACCACAGACATGTGTGACCTGTCCTGCTCCTCCAAAAGGAACAAGCCCTGCAGAGGAGTTCAAGGGTGAAGCCTCAGCCTCAGAAAACTTCAGAGTGACACAAACTTAGAGCCTGTAACTGAGCTGAAAAGAGATTTCATTCACTGAGCAGTAAAAATCATCATTTTGCTGGTTCACCCAGTAATTCTCAGTTGCTTCACTGAAGCAATTTGTAAATTCCAGGTGGAAGATACATTTGAGTTTCATGCAGAACTAACACATTCAGAGCAATCTGACTGGCACAGGTGGGATTTTCTTTCCAGAGCAGCTAAACCTGTGAGCCTTCGTGTTTGCTCCAATGATGGATACAAAAAAGGCAGGAGTAGATGTTTTGCTCTGCTGCAAACATGGAATTGCCTCTGATTTACCAAGACTGCCTCAAGTATTGCAGCAACAGCCTAAAACTGTTTTTCCCTGAACTGTTTTTAATCCATTTGTGCTACAAATTGAGCAATCCGAAACAGGAACAAAAGGCTGATCTTTGGGACTGGTTCCAATGTCAAACACAGAAGGAACCCCACAAAAAGTGATGAAAGTCCTCCAAGTCATCAATGCTACAAATCATCCCAAACCACAGAATCACAACATGGTTTGGGGTGGAAGGAACCTTAAAGAACATCCAGTTCCACCCTCTGCTGTGGGCAGGGACACCTTCCACTATCCCAGGTTGCTCCAAGCCCTGTCCAGCCTGGCCTTGGACACTGCCAGGGATCCAGGGGCAGCCACAGCTTCTCTGGGCACCCTGTGCCAGGGCCTCCCCACCCTCCCAGCCAGGAATTCCTTCCCAAAATCCCATCCATCCCTGCCCTCTGGCAGTGGGAAGCCATTCCCTGTGTCCTGTCCCTCCATCCCTTGTCCCCAGTCCCTCTCCAGCTCTCCTGGAGCCCCTTTAGGCCCTGCAAGGGGCTCTGAGCTCTCCCTGGAGCCTTCTCCTCTCCAGGTGAGCACCTCCAGCTCTCCCAGCCTGGCTCCAGGACATCAGTTTTTCCAGAAGGATTTTCCTGGTTTAAGCAACAGTTTAATCAACATATCCACAATTGCTCTTTCCACAGACCTGATCCTGATGGTCCAAGCCAAAATCCTAAAGCTCACTTTACAGGCCGTGTCCCGCAGGAAACACTCAAAAAATCCCTTGGACTGCCGAAACCCGAAACGGGCTGCAGTTTTAAATTTAGAATTATATTTTTATTGAATTCTTATCAATTAAAACAGTTCACTAAACTTCAGTCCTAGTGCTCTGAAGCACTTCCACCACCGGCATTTGCTGCCAGAACCACTGAGTTTGTCCCTTATCAGCTCCTTTTCCCCGCCGCCCAGGGAGACCTGCATTTTTTGAAACCACAAAAGAACAACTCCCGTGCCACATGACCAACACGTGAGCACCTCCCAAAGGTGAGTACGTGCTCCCAGCCCACCCCCAGTCACGGGGCTTTTGCACAACCACACCCTCACACCCTGGGTCTGCTCTCCTGAACACACTGCTTCGTTCCCAGCTCCACCAGCACCGGCCATCACGGATCAGTGGCTGGAACAACAGGTTCCTGGAATGTCTTCCAAAATAAAGAAGAGGAAGACTGTCCCTGCACACACCTCAGAGCTGCCACTAAGGAGCAAGGCGACAGCAAAGGTTATTATGCCCTTGGCTGGCTTCGACTCATCCCTTCTCCACCACAGGGATTATTTTTCTGTGCTCTCCTCCTGAACTCACTTCCCCCTTCCGTCTACTCCACGCCAACTCCAGAATTCCCTACCCCTTCATCCCCATGTTTAAATCTTCCTTCCATTTTTTTCTAACCCTGTAGGGTTTCCCCTTCCAGAAAACCAGCGCGATTTTCACAGAAACCCAGAATGGTTTAGTTTGGGAGGGACCTTGAAGACCACCCAGTTCCACCCCTGTCATGGCAGGACACCTTCCACTATCTCAGGCTGCTCCAAGCCCCATCCAACCCAGCCTTGGGCACTTCCAGGGCTTGGGAAGCCACAGCTTCTCTGGGCAGCAATTTTAGTTCCTTTCACCTTAAATTTCACTGCCTGAGATCCCACTTGCACCTCGTGTTCCATTCATCCCGGTGCTCACCAATCCTGCTATTTACAACACTTACTGAATTTCTCCTCTCCAGCTGCATGCCAGCCACGCTCCAGAGTGGCCACAGCCACCTGCAGCCCACTCACACAGATCCCACCACACCAGTGACCTTTCCTCTGGCCAACACTCAAACTGCTCCTTCACCCTCACTGTTTTCAGCCTTACAGATAGCTCTGAGACAACTGCTCGTGCTTCTTATTTTAATTTCTTGCTCTTTCGCAGATTTTTTTTTTTTTCCATCTAGGCCTTCTGCTGACTAACTGGCACAGAGTCAGCTCTTACACATTCTTGTGCTCCTCCAAGAGCTCTGGACAAGGTCTCTCTTTGCTTTCAGCGTTGTTTTTCCCTAGAAGAGTATCACACACACACAAAAATTCACCTGTCATCGGGCTTTAATCCAACTCTGTCACCTCGAAATTAAATCCCACCCTATTCCTTTGATCTCAACGCTGTCCAATCCACGTTCAAGCCCGAATGAAGTCAGAGCAGAACTTCTCATCCTTCTCATCCCACAAACAATTTCTGCTGCCACACTTACAGCAGAAAACACCCCTCTCACCCACAACTTGTAACCCAAATATTCCCTACATCTCTGCCTTCGTCCTTGTTGACCAGATCCAGCAGGAAAAGTGCTGGACCTCATCAAAGGACAAGCACAACTTTCTAAGCCACGTCCATCCTTGGCTACTCTGCTGTAGCTGAACCATTCACCAGAGAATGATTCTGGTCCCACTTAAAGGAGAAAGACAACAGATTCATTTTGCTTAAATAAAACATAAAAGCTGAGGACAGGGAAGAAACCTGCCCTCAGAGGCACATCCCAAGTGCTGCCACCTGCTACCTGGTGTAGTGAAAACACCCCAAAAGTCCCAAGTTCTCTCTACTGAGAGGCCACAAACAAAAGCAGAGCACACACACAAACAAATGTGATTTAGTACGTGGAACACTGCAAATCTGGAAGTTATTTCATCAATGTGTGTTAGGTCACAGAATCCCAGAATGGTTTGGGTTGGAACAGACCTTAAAGCCCGTCTCGTTCCACCCCCTGCCATGGGCAGGGACACCTTCCACTATCCCAGGGTGCTCCAAGCTCCGTCCAGCCTGGCCTTGGACACTTCCAGGCCTTTTGGTCAGGAAGGAACTGTCCAAAACTAAGCTACCAGATATTTTTGAAAGGATGGTACAGGATGTTAAGGACAGAACCAAAAAAGTAAAACCCAGAAAGATTTTGAGTAGCGAAAGTAACGCTTCACCTTTACCAAGTAAACCGTCAGGGTTTTATTTGCAAAAGAATAACACACCTGGAGACAAAAAAAAGCCATAAAATAGTGTTCAGGAATTCAGCCTTCTATCAAAAAGTCCTTTATATAAAGGATATTGTTATCAACCAAGGTCAAAGACCGTCCAACACACCAAAACCAGCGTTCTCAGTGTGCTGTGAAACGACTGAAAGCAGACTAAACCAAACAAAAGTCACAAACAACAACAAACTCTTGATTCCATACCCTTAATTTGCATCTTGATCAAGAAGGCAGCTAAAATGGTTTTTTAAAGCAGCCCAATTCCAGTGTGAGCAGACAGATCTAAAAATTAAGACCCAGTGGTCCACTCTGTATTCACAGGTATTTCCAGGTTAAAGTCAGTAAAATACTTGTTTTATCAGTACATCTTCACTCAGGGATGGATCTAGCAAACAAAATTTTTTTTTCAAATACAAAAATAGGTTTTTTACTTAACAGACTTCAGCAACTATTAGGGAGGAAAATAATATACATTAAAAAAACAAACACCCCCCCCACCCCGAACCTTACCAAACCTATATCTGGGAGTGGAGTAATTTAAATAAATACAGGCAACTTGACAACGTACTCATGAAAAAAAGCCATGAAAAAGCAAACACCTGACAGGACAACAGTTGCATGGCACAAACCCACAAGCCAGAAAACAGGAGAGAGTCACCCAAAAGTTCACAGGCCACGGATTTAACAGACTCACACAGGACTTTGAAAACTCCACTGAGAAACTTCAAAATGGTTGCGAAGCAGCCCTCTTCAACTGGGAGGGCTGAAAAGGGCTGGATAATTTAAGCTTCAAACAGAAGACCCTTGTATAGAATGTCACTCATTGTCATCTCCACAGAAAACAAGAAGTAGCCCTGCTCCAAATTACTGACTTATCTGAAAGCCTACACTAACAGCTTTCATCCTCTTGCACCATTTTTGCTGGTTCTACAGCTCTAATTAAATAAATCCCAGAGGTCACAAGGTAAGGATAAAATTCTCTTAATTAATCTGCTCAAATTGTAACTCAGGCTGATATTCCTGACGTTACCGACGAATCCTGTAGCAAGCTTAAAACGCGGATATAAAAAAATACTTCAGCACATGCCAAGCTATAACCAACATTTCCCTGGCCTTGTGATGCCCCAGGAATTGTCAGCCGAGGAACCAACTGCTCAGTGTGGTAGCTGTGTGATAGCAGCCTCCCCTGGAGCCCAGCACATCCATGAAAAAGGGCAAAATACCAAAGAGAAAAGCTTTTGACCTTTGCTCTGAGCTGAACCATGAATCAGCAAAACCAGCCAGCACTTTCTGTACTCTTCAACGGGCACCTCAGCATATTTTAAGTCAGTTGTTCATCACAGCTCATGCTTGTGTGGTCAGAGAGGAGGATTCTCCTGCCTTACTCAGGGGTGTCAGAGCTGGTTTGACACTCCCACGCCAGGGCAGCAGCCACCCTTTGGATCCAGGATTATACACACGCTACCCAACGGGAATAATATGGGAATAAGGGCTACACCAAGGCCTTCGAAGGCACAGATGAGACTGAATCCTGGGATTTGACCTTGCTGTTTTCTCAGGTCTGGATGCAGCAGTTGGGAACAACGGGAGAAAAGCACCCACAGGGAACAGAGGCCAGGAAAAGTGCAGTGAAGAAGTCAAACCAGAAGGCACCAGAAGACCCTTGACACACCAAAAGTTGATCTCAGCCTTGCAAAGGACTGGACCTACTAATAAGAAAAGACTTGAGCACTCCCCTTAATCAGCTTTCTGAGGACTAGAAATCATTCCTGTTATTAGTCTGCTCAGGCCCAGGAGTTTATTTCTCCCCTGCCTCTGGTGCTAACCTCTGGGAATCTCTCCTTCCCAGCACCAGAAATCGTCTCTGCACAGCCCATGCTGTCATCTGAAACATCTGCTCCTTAACCTTAATGAGACTGAATCAGCTTCCAAAATGGACAAGGCACAGTGTCAAGAAATTAAACCTTTAAGCTGCTGACGAGCGCAGTCTCTTGCTCCCATTACCAGGAGCAATCCTGCCTCACCTGACAGCTCTGCTCGCTCCTTCCCCTCTCTCCCTACAGCACAGTTACAGGGATGGCAGCAGTTTCCTCCTCCCCTGGATGTCCTGCATCTTCTCTTCCCAGGAACCATGTGGCAGATGCACGGAGTGCCAACAGCAAGGGGTTTCAGGGTGGTGACAGGGAGAAGCAGCTCCAGTTTCTGCTCGAGAAGCTGTGCCCAGGCTCCTCTCGCTCAGAACTGGTGTGGACTGAGACCTCTGCCCGCTCCTGGAGCTCAGTGTCTGTCTGATGGGGTGATGATTTGAAAGACAAATTGTCACACAAGTGAACTGTACCACGCAGTATTGTCATTTATGGACCTCCCTCCTGTAAAGAGGCTGATAAATGAAGAGGGAAAACAACAGAAAGCCCTGGTTTTCACCTCTGAAACAGCCCTGCTGTTCCCCTGTGACTCCCACCTGAGTCTCAGGATGAGAGAAACCTGCCTGCCCCTCTGCCAAGCCCATGCCAGGACATGCTCAGCTCCTCTGCAGCTCACTCTACTCCGTAACATCTCACTTGTCCTTGAGGGAATGCAGCTGGAAAGCAAGTCCTCAAGAACAGCAGGTGAGCAGTGGCACAGCTTGTCGGCCTCAGGAAAGCAGCGAAAGCTCACTTGTCCAGCAAGACCCTGGGAGCCCTCCCCACCAAGGGAAAAGTGCAGGGAGCTGGGGTCTTTGTCCCTCTTTCATTTCTGTCCCCCAAGGTCTCCTGTCCTCCAGCAAAGGACACATGAATGCAAGGGGAAGGCTGGCAGAGGGGGTGTATTCCCACCTCATTTTGAAGTTGAGGGGGTGAAGCAAACTTCCTTCTGTTGGAAGGGTGGGAATTAAGGATTATGTATGTATGAGATGCCTGTTGCAACCCCTCCAAGAGAAAGGAGGAGAAATCCCACTTCAGGCCTCCTCCCAGTGGGCAGGTGATGAGAAGGGAAATGTAAAGCACAAGATCATCATTTCCCTAGTGGAGAGGACAAGGGTCACAAAGGGGAAGCCAGGGACAACCCTCGCTTCCATCATTCCTCACTCAAGATGAGGGATCAAAAGTGTGACTGTGAGGAGGAAGGAGGGGACAAATAACTGATGTTTCTTCTCTGCTCCTTCTGAAGGAAAGGTGTGCAGGAAGGGAACTGGGGAGCGCTGAAGGCAAATACCCACCCTCACTCACCCTTTGCTTAGGAAAAGCAGAGCATAAGAAGGTTCTCAGCCACCTTCCCTCCCACTTTCTTCCACACATGCCAAGAAACGAGCAGATGCCCAGACCTCCCTTTTCCATGACTCTGGGTGCCAGGTGTGCGTGCCCCAGATCATCTCCTTCAGGTCTGAGTGCACAGGGAGGTGAGAGAGGGAAAGATGCTCAGTTCCCTTTGCGGCTGGAAGTGGCTGATGTGCCCAGTACACTCTGAGTGCGGGGTACCTCATCCTCCGGGGAGAGGGAGTGTGCTCCAGTGCCCCCTCTCTCCAGCACACGCTGAGGGATGCCCAAGTCTCCTCCCTTACAAGTGTGCCTGGGAGGGTGCGATGCCCAGTGCCGCGCCCCTGACACTTGGAAGGTGAATTCCCAGTCCCTCCTCGCTCAGGTATGTGCTGGAGATGGGCACCGCGGGTCCTCTCTCCCTGGATAATTTGTCCTGCACCCCTTATACAGGAACACCCCGGCAGCAAGCGCGGCCGGGTCCGTGCGCCGGGGCGGGAAGGGCCACCCGGTGTCCCCGCGGCGGGGTCACCCAGCGCAGGCTCCGTGCGCACGAGAGATGCCCGGCATCCCTCGTCGGGACCGCGGGGCACCCCGGCCACCCCCGCTGCCTCCCCCCGGCCGGGACGGCGGCACTCACGGTTCCAATAGACGGGGTAGCTCTCGGCGCTGGCCACATCCACCTCGTAGAGCCCGCTCCGCACGCACACCGGCTCCACGGCCGCCGGCTCCCCCGCGCCGCCGCCGCCGCTGCCCAGGGCGCGGAACGCCAGCTCGATGCGCAGCGAGTCGTAGCCGATGAAGGGCTTCCAGGTCTTGCGGTCCTCGCGGTAGAACCAGCGCACCTCCTCGGCGCCCAGCTCCCGCACCACCTCATAGCGGGGCCGGCCGCCGCCCGGCCGCCGCCTCTCGGGCAGCGCGGTGGCCGCCAGCGAGAAGCCGCTGCCGCCGCTGTCGCTGCT
>VZTD01004966.1:0-25267 GCA_013397725.1 Rhagologus leucostigma | reverse complement strand
GCGGGGCGGGCACGGCACGGGGGGACACGGACACACGGCGGGGACACCGAGTGTGACACGGAGCGCGGCACTGAGAGTGTGGGACAGAGTGTGACACTAAGAGTGTGTGACAGAGACAGCGTGTGACGCCGAGAGTGTGTGTGACGCAGAGTGTGACACTGAGTGTGGCGGTGTGAGTGTGGGATGAAGTGTGACACTAAGAGTGTGACACTGCGTGTGACATAAAGTGTAACACTGCAAGTGTGTGACAATGTGTAACACTGTGTGTGACATAGCGCGTGACACTGAGTGTGTGACAGACAGCGTGTGACACCGAGAGTGTGTGACACAGAGTGTGACACTGAGCATGTGACATAGCGTGTGACACTATATGTGACAGAGACAGTGTGTGACACCGAGAGTGTGTGACACAGGGGGTGACACTGAGAGCATGTGAGATAGTGTGTAACACAGTGAGCGTGACAGAGACAGTGTGTGACACCAAAAGTGTGTGACACAGACAGGGGGTGACACTGAGAGCGTGTGAAATAGCATGTAACACAGTGAGCGTGACAGAGACCATGTGACACTGAGAGTGTGACATGCTCAGATACAGTGTGTGACACTGTGTGACACAGTGACACTGAGTGTGTGACATAGCGTGTAACACGGTTGAGTGTGACAGAGACAGCATGACAGAGACAGCGTGTGACGTAGCGTATGACATTGTGGGTGTGTGACAGAGAGCATGTGACACTGTGACATAGTGTGTGACACTGAGTGTGTGACACAGTATGTGACGCTGAGTGTGTCACATAGCGTGTGACACAGACAGCGTGTAACACGGTGTGACATCCACAAACACACCGTGTAACGCTGTGTGTGACATCTTCGGCCACAGAACGTAACACCGTGTGTGTGACACAGCGTGTGACACTGTGAGCGTGACGCACTCGGACACAGCGCGTAACCCTGCGAGTGTAACATGCTCAGTGTGACAGAGTATGACGTGCTCAGACGCAGTGTAAAACTGTGACACTCTCAGTGTAAAACTGTGACACGCTCAGACGCAGCGTGTAAATCTGCGTGTGACATCCTCAGACACAGCCACTGTGTCCCTGTTCCACTGTCTGCCTGTGTGACACTCAGACTGTAACACCGTGTGAGATGCTCAGACACGCTGCGTAAAGCTCTGTGTGTGTGTGACACCCTCAGGCACAGCCTGTGACCTTGTGTGTGTGTTACACCCCTAATCAGGGTGAACACCCCCCAGGTCTGCATGTGTGACACCCTCAATCACAGCCTGTGTCCCTGTGTGTGTGTGACACCCCCAATCAGGGTTAAACACCCCCCAGGTCTGTGTGTGTGACACCCTCAAGCATAGGCAGCAGCCACATCTGGTGTGAGACCCCCTCAGACACAGCCCTGGGCTCCATGAATGACCCCAAACTACACCCTGTGTGTGTGATACCCCTAAATTCCACCCTGCTGCCTCATGGCTGTGGTGGTGGCCCGAAACCCCGTGTGGGTGACACACCCTGACACACTGAGGCACAGCCTGGGGCCCGGAGTGTGTCACAACACCCTAGGACACAACCTGTGGCCTCACAGGCAGCAGAGACCCCCTGACACACACCCTGCAGCCCAGTGTGTGCCCTAAAACACAACCCACAGCTTGGTGTGTTTGTGGCTCTGACACAACCCTCTGTGATGTGGCTGATGACCCCGAGACACGGGGGTGTCCCCATGAGGGTGACAGATGCTCTTAAAGCGCATCTTGTGCCCTTGTGCGTGTGTTTGTGAGGGAGCACATCCTGCAGCCCCACGGGGGATTGAGGAGGGGCGTGAGACACCCCCAAAACTCATCCTGCTGCCTTGTGGGGGATACCAAACAACCCCAGCACTCATCCCGATGCCAAGGGGGGTTCCCGACACCCCAGCACTCCTCCTGCTGTCACTCTGCACAGGAACAGAGGGTCAAGCAACCCTTGCGTGAGAGAAACCCCAGTCCTTCAAATGTAACTATGCCCCCCACAGCTGGAGAAGTTGGGGTTCACCTGTGCTTGTTTGTGTGTGTGAGAGAAAGCTGCTTCCACCCCCAGTCCACACCTGGTAATCAGCAGGAGGGGGTGTTGAAATGCTTTTCTGTGTGATAAAACACCTGGCAGCCCAAAAGGAGGAGGCAGGATTTACACCTGTGTGGGACAACTCCCCGTCCCAACACGCACCCCCACAGCCGACGAGGGGCAGCCATGAATCACCTCCAGGGTGTCAGTTCCCCCCCAGCACCCTTTCCCATGGGCTGAGGGTTGGTGTGGGAAGGAGAGGCTCCCAGAAACACACCCTGGCTTACTGGGGTGGGGTCAACGTGTTTATGAGACAAACCCCCCCCCTTTTCGCAACAGGCCCGGGAGGGAGGAGGGTGCAGTGATACTGCTGTCTCAGGGACAGCTGGATGGGCAGGGAGCTGATACCTGCACCTCCGTCACCTCTGCGCGGGCAGTGTCACCTCTGCGTGTGCCACGTCCCCTCTGAGCGTGCAATGTCCCCCCACAGACACACAGCACAGCTAGGCCAGGGTGCTGCTCTGTGCCCACGAGCCAGGTACGCCCTACAGAATCGTGGAATCATTCAGGTGGGAAAAGACCTCCAACACCATCGGGTCCCCACCTCGTCACCCAGCCCAGAAAACTGTGTGCCATGTCCAGTCCTTCCTTGAACACCTCCAGGGGTGGAGACTCCAACACCTCCCTGGACAGCCCCTTCCAATGTCTGACTGCCCTTTCTGTGAGGAGATTCTTCCTCGTGTCTGACCTGACCCTACCCTGGTGCAGCTTGAGGCCGTTCCCTCTCCTCCTGTCCCTGTTCCTTGGGAGCAGAGCCTGACCCCCCTTCGGCTGCCCCCTCCTGTCAGGGAGTTGTGCAGAGCCACAAGGTCCCCCCTGAGCCTCCTTTTCTCCAGGCTGAGCCCCTTTCCCAGCTCCCTCAGCCGCTCCTGGGGCTCCAGCCCCTTCCCCAGCTCCGTTCCCTTCCCTGCACATGCTCCAGACCCTCAGTGTCTTGTTCTGAGGGCCCCAAAACTGCCCCCAGGACTGGAGGTGCCTCAACAGACAGGGGACAGTCACTGCCCAGGTCCTGTGCCCACACTGTGGCTGGTACAAGCTGGCTGCCCCCGGCCTTCTTGCCCACCTGGGCACACTCTGGCTCACGTTCAACCAGCACCTCCAGATCCTGTTCCACAGGGCAGTTTTCCAACCTGGAGCAGTCCATGGACGGGTTGTGACCAACAGCCTGGCAAGGGCTGTAGCTGTGCTCTGATTGTACCCCCAGCCCCACCCTCACACACCTGCACACCTTTTCTAGGGTAAGAACAGGGGAAAGGGGATGACTGGATGTCACCTCTGCCTGTGAATTATCCTGTGGTGGACGGTGGGGTTTTACCCCACCTAAATACACAGCTAAATGTGTGTATTAGTGTCATTCTTGTGCCCCCACCCCTAAAAGTCTGTGCGTGTGATTCTCCTTCTGAATTTTCAGCAAAACCCCTCTCACAGCCCCACTGTCAGCTGTGGGGGAAAAAAAACCCAGGGTACAGAGCATGTGTTCCCTAATTCCCCCTTCTCCCACACATCCTGCTTGTCTCCATCCTACGGTCTGCAGCGACAAGGGGACTTCTGTGCATTGCATGGAGTTGGATGTCCAAAAATAGGCTTGTGCTCCACCTCCTACGTTCGCTTTCAGCCGGGGAATCCTGTTAATGGAGTGTGTTAAAACCCAGAGAGAGGCCAGATTGAGTTCAGGCTGGAAGGGGAGGTGAAGCTTTTAAAAATGTTCACTGCTGGCGTGGTGTTTCCCTGAGTCATTAAAATCCTGCTGAAACGCTGCACATGGATCCTTGGATGCATCAGCAGTGCTTTTCAATCCTAAAAGCTCCAAGAACATTGTGAATTCAACCGAAGGAGCTCTGTGCATGCTTCTTCTACCTTTTCAAATGGAGAAAGAGATGAAAAAAGAGAGGAGACAAACAAGGAACAAGCAAGAAGCCAGGGGGGGAGGCTGTGCCAGGGTGTTTGGCCCCATTGTTTTAGCAACAGGGACACGATCTGTTTGTTTAACTTATCTTTTGCATTTCTAATGAGCTGCGCAAGGTAACCTCACCCTGAAGCCTTGTCCCAGATTTTTCTCCACAGTGGGGAAGAAGAAGGGAATGTTAGTTACGCCGTAGATTGGTTTTTAGGCACAGATTGTAGGATTCTCACTTTTTATCCCCATTTCCATCAATGCCAGTGTGATTACAACATCTTTTCTCCTTTGACAAGTGTTTCACCCTTCATGCCATCCTACTCAAACTCTCGCTCCTTTTGCTCCTTGCCTGAGATCAAGGGAAGATTTTCCGGATGAACAAGGGGCACTCCAAATGTTCTTTACCTATCTTATGTATTCTTTCAGATCATGGAATGGTTTGGGTTGGAAAAAACCTTAAAGCCCATCCAGTCCCACCCCTGCCATGGGCAGGGACACCTTCCACTAAACCAGGTTGCTCCAAGCCCTGTCCAGCCTGGCCTTGGACACTTCCAGGGATCCAGGGGCAGCCACAGCTTCTCTGGGCACCCTGTGCCAGCCCCTCCCCCCCCTCACAGCCAGGAATTCCCTCCTAATATCCCATCCATCCCTGCCCTCTGGCAGGGGGAAGCCATTCCCTGTGTCCTGTCCCTCCAGGCCTTGTCCCCAGTCCCTCTCCAGCTCTCCTGGAAGCTCTCCCTCTCCCTTCCCCCTGGAAGGGGCTTTGAGGTATCCCCAGAGCCTTCTCTTCTCCAGGCTGAACAACCTTAGACTTAACTGAGCACTAGATCTTCATCATCATCATCATCCTCATCCTCATCATCATCAGCATCATCATCATCCTCATCATCATCATCATCATGAAGCTGAACCACAGCACAGAGAGTTGTAATGTGACTGTTCTTCCTTGGAGACCTACAAGAGACACATGGCCTCAAAACCAGTTTATTAAAGGCAGAATGAAGAGAACTCCATGGCCTGGAGCCCATCCTGAAGGATTTCTGATGGATTTCACTCTGATTTTGTGAGGTCTTTGCTGGGGTGGGCTGGTATGGATGCTGCTGGAAGCCCAGACTTCTCTCATTTGAGCTCAAAAATGGACTATTTCCCCGTTTTTTACTGCTGGCAGCTCTGAGCTCACAGATGTGGAGGAGCTTGAAACTTTCTGGCGTGACATAGGACTCAGGTTCCAGCAGCACAGAGTTACATGAAATGAAAAATAAGACCAAAAGTATAAACTACTTTTACCATCAGAGGAGGAAAGTTTCCTTAGAGTGGAATAAATGTGGAAATCTTAAAGCCAAGTTACCTTTATTTTGAAAAGTTATTTATAGAGCACTGTGAATTTCCATACAGGTCTCTTCCAACTCAGGACATTCTATCCAGTGATTAAGAGTGGTGGGTAGCATTAATACAGTTGGGAATCTCCTGGGAAAGAGGTAAGGAGGTCCATGAGGAGCTCCCAAGGATCTCCCTTTGTCCAAGAGCAAAAGTAGTGAGAATGTGAGTAACTGAAAGAATAATGCACTGCAAATCGTCTCTGAATATCCACCAATTTTTAGTGTTACTGTAAAAAAAAATGTATACAAGAGATGGACTCCTCCCTGGAGGGGTTTAAAGTCCATGTGGACGTGGCACTTGGGGCCATGGGTCAGTGGTGGCCTTGGCAGTGCTGGGGGAATGGTTGGACTCTGATCCCAGAGAGCTTTTCCAAGCTTAATGACTCCATGATTCTGAACTCATTTTACCACATTCTTCTAATTTTTCCTCATCCCAGCACTTTCTTTATGAATAAACTGCTCCGATCAGTGCAATTTTAAGTAGTGAAACTATTTACAGTTTGGAAACTGTCTCATGATCTGGTCACCTTCTATTTTCTTGCAGTTCCTACATAAAGCACAATGGATAGCACAAGTGCAAGTGCTTGCAGGAGTCCATTAGAAACAGCCTTTATTCATTGATGAATCCTTTAAGAGCTTTCCATTAGCTATTTTTAAACCATTTGTTATGCACTCACATTGATTTTGTCTATTTTTTTTCCCCTCAAATCAGAGTGTTGCACGGCACTGAGTCAACACCGTTCCTGATAACAACTGTGCTTGTGATTTTATTAAAGAACAAGATGAAGTTTGTTCTGTGACAGGAACCATTTGCCATGAAAACTGCTGATTGCTGTTCCATTACATCCCTGCTCTCCATCTCCTTCTTAGCTGGTACAAACCTCTTCATCATACCCGGGTCAGGAGTGACGCTGGACGAGCCAGCCTGAAACTTTGTGGACTTACCTTAGTCACACTCTTCAAATATTGACTCAGTGCTGTTTTTCTTCTTGGAAATGGTCTCCTGGGCTGTTTATAAACTCTCACATTCCCACCTGGTGTGAGAACAGCCGTCTGAAGAGCCAGCTCTGCAAATGATGACACACATGTCCTTTAGACTCGATGGCTTTAAAACGCTAGTTGTGCTTTTGATGTTCTTTTTTAAGTTGCTTGGGTAGGAAGCATTTCATCATCGTTATATAACGTGGAAATGGCATTCAACTTTGTCCCAAATACAGGCAGGAAATATTTATCAAACGCTTCTGCTTTTTTGTTTTTGTTTTGTTTTGTTTTGTTTTGTTTTGTTTTGTTTCACAGCTATCCAAATATATTTGGATACACAGAGATTATTGCTAACTGAGCTCTGCTAAAATATTGTTCGTCAAATTAGGCAGGGTTCCAAAAAATCTCTGCATACAACGTGGTAATTTCTGCACGGGGAACATTTAACTGTGTGGCTGGTTTAGAAGGGATGTTGGTCAACTGGTTTAAAAATCCCCTTTGTGTTTTCCCTGCTGTCAGACACGTGAGGCTTGTCTGTTTGTTTATGTTCTTCTTTTCCTTGAACACCAGCACTGTTGGCACAGTTCTCATGCCAAGGTCAAAATGCCTTTTGCTGGATCTGAAATGTTCTTGCAAAGCCACAGATCCACATTCCTTTACCCCTGCTGCAAGCAGCAGCAGAATATCCCCCTCGCTCTAACAGACAAGGATTAGGGAGCAAGGAGAAGGTCATTCCTGGGATATCAGATCCTGTCTCTCTCAATGCAGCTTTGTTAAATTGTACAGGCTTTTTCTTCCTTCTTTTCCCCCCACATTGTTCCAAGGCAAACAAAGGAAGAAAGCAATGACCCCTGACAGAAATATTTACCTTTTCAGGCTTTGATCTGGCGAAATCCTGGTGTTAAGTGTTCACCTTTGTACAGGTGAGGCTCGTGGAAAGCCGGGCACAGAGAGATTCCTGGCAAAGGAAGGGCTGTACTGGAGCTGTGCTGCTGCTGTGGGCTCAGCCACCACTCTGGGCTCCTCCTTACCTCATTCTGGATCTCCAGGGTTGTGGATTTTGTCCTTGGAGTAAGGTAACCTGGCCAACATGGCAAAGTTGATGGGATAAAGGAAGAGTTTCGGACCGTGAGCCTGGAAAATAATATTGTCAGAGAGATGTGGGACATGAATTATTGCTCCCTCTTTTTCTAAAAAAAATGGCCCTGCAATGTCCCCCTGGTAAGAAGGGGGCAAAGATGTGAAAGGTATAAAAGCATCAAATGTGGGGGCTGCACTCAATCTTCTATCCAAGACCCTTTCAGCATTTTTCTGAGGATTGCTACAGAAAAGTTAGTTACAAGGTAGGCTGGTGGTTAAAATACCTCTCCCATAAATGTGGTTGCCATCCAGATGCATCCTGCATCACGGAGTCACGGAATGCCAGACTGGTTCGGGTTGGAAGGGACCACTGGAAATCACCTGGTCCAAGCCCCCAGCTCAAGCAGGGTCCCCCAGAGCCTCTTACTCAGGATTGTGTCCAGGTGGCTGTTGGTTATCTCCAGCGAGGGAGACTCCAGACACACTCTGGACAATCTGTTCGGTGCTTGGTCACTGCACAATAAAATTCTTTCTCGTATTCAGGTGGAATTTTCTGTGTGCCATTCCCTGCCCGTTGCCTCTTGTCCTGTTGTTCAGCACCACCAGGAAGAGCCTGGTCCATCTCTGATCCCCTCCTTCAGACACTTAAAGCCCTTCAAACCCAGGTACTTCTCTACTTCTCCTCACAGAGCATTGAGGTGTCCCATGTCCAAGGATGCCAGCAGCTGCTCTGTGAACACACTGCCCTTAATGACATCTCATTCCTAAGATATGTCCCTTCCTTCCAAACTGCTCTTCCAGGAGAGCTTTGTCACGTGTCTCTTGGCTCTGGGATCGGGGCAGTTGCCAGTGCTAGAGGGATTGCTATCACTGATTTTTTTTCCTTGCTAAAGGTACTGAATAGCTGGATGAAAATAATGAAGAAAAGGTGGTTCTGGTGTTTTCGACCAGTTGAAACAGGATGCAGAAATTCCTCAAAGCTTCACTTTCTTCAGGTCTTTCATTTAACCAAAGCCCTTAAAATATAATCTGAGAGTAAATTTATTTCCTTTTTTTTTTTTTTCCTGGTTTGGTTTGGTTTTGGTTCTATTATTATTGTTATTATTTCCAGAGGAGATACTGAGAGTGCGGGCACAAAGGGGGAAAATAATTAGTTTTGTAGGTCCAAGAACAATAAATGAAGTTGACACAGATACTTTTTAGGGACAAAGAGAGAGAGCGGTGTTGTGTAATGTTCTGGACAGTGTTGCCTGTGGACTTGACGGGATCAAGGCTGGAAACAAGGACTCTGTATTCTCACTGTGCCAACCACTAAGCCTGGAGACAAAGCACCGAGACCCTCCAGAGGAATCATCACAGAACTTTGGGAAAATGGGGAGCTGGCTCCTTTTTGTGGATGCTGAAGTACAGAGTAAGAGGTCACTGTCTCTCCCACACACGTTGCTTGTCGGGCGTCTGAAAGGACACAGCACACACAGCAAGAGCTGGAAGCACCACGAGGAAAAATAAAACCCCTTTCATTCTGCACAAAACCCTCTGTCTGACGGGTGGCTGAGAAGCCAAGAACAAGACGTGGTTACAAGTTGTAAAAAGCTCCTGCACACAGAGATTAAAAAGGAACAAACTAAAATTACTCCCTCATTCCCTTGGGAGAAGGTTGGAAATCACAGGGCCAAGGTGAGGAGGTTTTCATATGAGTGTGGGGCTGTGCCAGAGTTCACAGCTGAGGATCTTGAGAGCGGGGTCAGATGAGGAAAAATGACATTTTAGTGCCCACAGGGCCAGAGTCACAAGGCCTGGAGGGTTACACACAAATGTTTTGTCTCATAGTAACACCCAAAAGCAGTGCTGGAGTTGCAGGACCCTGGGAACACTTGTCACTAGAAGTTACTTTGAGGTCACTGTCAATGTGATCATGTGCGAAATCCTGGCTTTGCTGCCCCTGCTGTGAGAATTTCCATTGATTTCAGCAGGGTTAAAAATTCACTTGCTCTCTGGGGTTCATCCTTTCCCTTCCCAAATGTTCATTATTGTCAATTGATCCCAATCCACTGGCTGTATTTCTGGCTCAAGCCTGCCATGACTGTTATGCACAATGAATCATAAGAGACATTAAATGTGTTACCCAGCCCTCGTGGTACACTCTGTTCCAGGAAAGCATGGTAGCAATGCTCATCATCCCATCCTTGATGGAAGCACTGGAAATATCTCAGAGCACTGGAAATACTCACATAAAGCCAGGTATGACTTAAATACCGACTGAAATAGTCCCTGATTGAGAAGACCTTTAAGCCTGCACGAATCTGCAGAGATGAAGACGTTACAGTCTCTGTGAGGTGTCACCTGATAGCAGGTGAGTGACCGTGGATCATCTGACACTGTCACACTGCCCCGAGAGAATGGCCTCGTGACTCGTGGTTTAGGAGGTAGAGTGGGACCTTTGCTGCCTGTGTGTCACTGTGCAGGAGGGTTGTGCAGCCAACGTCACCGTGCTGTCATCTGTCCGGAGCTGCTGGACGGTCAGGTGGTGGCTGGGACCACATTCCAGCTATAAATATTCCACTCGTTACATGGAAGTGCTTCCATCAAAAGCCTCCAACTCCTCCAGGACACTCCAGTTTTGCTCTTTGATGATTATTCCAGCTACTTTGTTCTGCCTCCAGTGCCAGTTTATTCACTTCTCCACTGTTAAAAGGTCCCCTCTTTTATGTCATAGCTGGAAGATGGATTGAGCTGTAGTTTTGAGAGGGACTGAAGGCCAACTGTTCCTTCAGCCAGGCCAGGGGGGCAGGCAGGAGATCTCCTTTCTATTTATAGTGGAAGTTCTATTTTAGCAAGTAGTGAAGAGCCTGGCAAGGAAAGTCAGGAGAGGCGAGCTCCTTCCAGTTAAAAAACTTATTTAGCTTTCACATTTTCCAAGAGCCCATGGGCTGAATTGAGGGAGTCTGTGTTTGTATGGTACAGAGGGATCAAAAGGGAAAAGGAAAAAAGAGAGAGTGAAAGAACAAGCATCTGATGTGGAAAATCTTCCTGTGGTAGAAAATCTGAGTCAGGTAGGAAACCTGACCGTGGTGGAAAACTTCAAGGACTCCGATTATGGAAAAGGCCACTTGAGGAGATTTCCTCCCTGTTTCTTTGCAGAGCCAGACAGTCATCTAACCATGAAACAAATCTTTCGCTTCCCATCAATTTGCATTCACTTCCATCCATGTACAGTCCCAAAATTTCCCGTTTATATAATGAATAGTGACACACAAGAGTATTTCCAACACCTCCTGTCTGAGTGCCAGGGATGGGGACACGAGTGGCCACTCAGAGGACTGAGTTCCTCCTGCTTCTGGCCTGTGGATCTGTCCCTGGGCTGGCATAAATGCAGTAATCAAAACCTTTCAGAGTATTTTCCCTTTTTTAGTGGGTTGAATCATACCCCAAAGTATCCCAAAGACTTCCAAGGAAAGGCTGGTTGTTTATTTAAGTCCCAGGTCACAGCAGCCCTCTGCTCCCCAGGGGCAATGCGTGAGTTAGAAGCTTGCAGTTATGTACATCATGTTTGTACAGCAGGGTGGATCTGCAAACCAGCGTTGTCTTTAATGATCATTTCTCTGCTCCCCAAAGAGGTGCTTGCTCTGGAAAACAGGCACCTGCCCTCTCAGATTGGCTCAGGACAGGTGTGGAATTTCGGGTGGGTGAGGGAGGAGCACGCGTTTGGTGTCACTCTCACTGCATCTGATTTCACGCCCTGATCCGAGGGTTTGTTTGTGCCACGGGACTTTATCACCGGCTTCTCACCTGGGATTTGTGTTTCACGAGGGAGGTTCTGGTAACACAGTGCCACATCCAAAGCTGGTGTCAGCACTGCCACCAGCCTGATGAGCAGCACGGGCAATGACAGGTTTAGTGAAGTGAACATCCTTCTCCAGGCCACGATGTCCTGTGCCTCCCTCTCTTTTCACACAGATTTTAAATTCCTGATGGGGGGAGAGTAAAACCAGAACCACATTGTGTATTCCTACCCCTCCTGGCCTGAGTGGGCAGCCAGGATCACAGGCTGTGGCTTGGGGAGGTGAAGCACAGTCAGACAAGGTGGATGTGCTGCAGTTAGACCTCTGTGGGCAGAGAAAACCCCGAGCAGAGGGGCTATTTGTCCATCACTTTCTGTTCTGGTCCTCAAGAAAATGGAGAGAAGATTGGACCTTTCGCTGCCTCGTACCTGAGACAGACCCCAGTAAGAGTCACCCAGCAAAAGGTTCTGTCCTTTCTGCTGCCTTTTCTATGGCCTGAACACGGCTCAAAATGAGAGGCACAACTTCTCCTCTTGCTCGAGGAGAGCCCTTCCCCTCCTCATCTGCAGTGCTGTGTCCAGCTCGGGGGTCCCCAGCGCAGGAAGGACACGGAGATCTTGGAGTGGGTCCACCAAGGAGGACCAAAGGGATGGAGCACCTCTCCCACAAGGAAAGGCTGAGAGAATTGGGATTGTTCAGCCTGGAGGAGAGAAGGATCCAGGGAGGTCTTAGAGCCTCTTCCAGTGCCTCAAGGGGTTCCATGAGAGCTGGAGAGGGACTGGGGACAAGGCATGGAGGGACAGGACACAGGGAATGGCTTCCCACTGCCAGAGGGCAGGGATAGATGGGATATTGGGAAGGAATCCTGGCTGTGAGGGGGGGGAGGGGCTGGCACAGGGTGCCCAGAGAAGCTGTGGCTGCCCCGGATCCCTGGAAGTGTCCAAGGCCAAGCTGGACAGGGCTTGGAGCAACCTGGTTTAGTGGAAGGTGTCCCTGCCCCTGGCAGAGGGTGGAATGAGACGGACTTTAAGGTCTCTTCTAAGCCCCACCATTCTCAAATTCTATGATTGCTATTAGGCTTGTGAGGTTTTTTTAGCTCTCCATCAATTCCATATGCTTCCCTTCTCTCCTTTCTCAAGGCCTAGGCAAAGCCATCCAAGAATCCACATTTTGCAACTGTTCTAACTTTTGTGACTGTTTTGGATGCCAGAAAAGCAACACCCCAGGAAAGAGGCCAAGGCTAGCAAAAATGTGTCAGGTTTCAGGGCTGCTGATAAGACGGGGAAAGGATCTGTTCCCCCGGCAGCTAAATCATAAATGACAGTTGAAATCTAGCAGTGATTTCTATTTTTATTCACCTTTTCTCTTTACCTTGCTTTCACCAAATCTTTTTGTGGAAAGAAAGGAAGGGCCTATTTCAAGTACTGCCTGGGGAAAGGCAGGGATCTGGGCTTTTTTCCACGGATCCTCTGTCAGTCACACAAGGAAACAGAGATACCGCAAACACATTATCCCTCCTCCTTTACTGGTCACTTCATGGCAAACACTGGTGCAAAAGGCCTTTGACGAGTAATTTTTCCTCATTTTCTTGGTCTGCTCAAGCTCATTTATTCCACCCAAATGAAACACTACGCTTAGGGAAAACATCCCTCTGCCTTGTGACTTTCTCCGAGGGCTGTGCTGCCTCCCTTTCCCTCACATCCAGCTTTTTCTCTTTGTGTGGCCTGTGGATGCTTCAGCTCACGGATGTGCCGGGGAACAAACCCCATCTCTGTGTCTGTGCTCGGCATCAACAAAACGCTCCTCCCACAGCTCTGCTGATCCTGGTTTTGGGGGTGGCCTCATCCTCTGACAAGAAGCTCATCCGCTCTGGCGTCACTCCATCAGCTCAGTTTGAAACCATTTTGCTCACAGCAGACAGGAGGAGCTCCTTGTTACCACCTGGTGCCTGTCAGAAATCAGCTGATAGTGCTTGAGTGGAAAGATCCTTTGACTTGAGGTGAATCCATTAGTGAGCTGCTCTGAGGGTTTGGTTCAGTCAAGGAAGCAGGAGCCTCTCCAGGAGCTTCTATGTGCTCTTGCTTTATTTTATTGTACTCAGCTGTTGGTACCTGAGGCACCTCTGGCACCCTGAAGGGAGAATCACAGAATCCTAGAAGTAAAGAATCATAGAACCACAGAATCACAGAACCACAGAATGGTGTGGGTTTGAAGGGCCCTTAAAAACCCATCTCATTCCAACCCCCTGCCATGGGCAGGGACACCTTTCACTATCCCAGGTTGTTGCAAGCCCCATCCATCCCAGCCTGGAACACTTCCAGGGATGGAAAGACGGCAAGGGGTTTCTTCTCTCACCTTCATCCAAGCTTGCTGTGGGTTTCCCTCCACCCACACTGCAGAAGTCAGAGCTGGCCCTTTGCAGCCATCCTCCATCCACTGCCCTGGAGGCACGAAACTGGTGGAGGAAGGATTGCCCCACAAGCACCCAGCCCTCTCCCCTGGTGGAGGAAAGATTGCCCCACAAGCACCCAGCCCTCTCCCCTGGTGGAGGAAGGATTGCCCCACAAGCACCCAGCCCTCTCCCCTCCTCCGCTCCTGGAGGAAGGAGGGCTCTCCTGGGAGCTGGCAGGCACCAAGCTGGTCCTTGGAGCCGGGGGCCCAGCAGGACAGGGAAATGCAAGGAACAAACACAGACACCGTGGAAACAAACCCCTTGATGCTGCAGAGCAGCACAGATCTCCCAAACCATCCCCGTACAGCCCCCTCCTCCTTAACTCCAGAGCAACCCACCACAACTACAAGGATGTCTCAAGGCAGTAAATTTTGGAAATTTAGCTTCATTCTGGGTTGATTTCAGCCTGGAGTAACCATCCTTTAAGATCTGAAATGGCTTTTGTGTCAAATTTGATTTGTACAGATGATGTTTATTTATCTCAGATCATTCTTTCCCCCTTTTTTTGGCAAACAACATAGCTGGTGATCCAGAAATACCTGCTCAAATTAAAACATACCTAGAATGTTCAGGAGGCTTTAATAGCTCTTAATAAATACGATTATGTATGATTTAAAGGCCTTAACCAAGACAGAGGATCACTGGCTCGGGTGTGGTGCCAAACAGAGAAGTGCAACCACGTTTGCTCCCCAAAATGTGCAAACTCCAAGGAGAAACTGAAAAATCCAGGAAAAGGAAGTGCTTAAACACATTGGCAGAGAGTAAAGGGAAACTCCGAATGATCAAATGGTCTGTGGGAGGGCACATGGGGCTCTGGCGGAGTCTGGATGTGAATCCAGATCAGAAGGTATCCCCAAGCCAAATAACAGCTGCTCCCTCTCTCACATCTGCCTTCAGGGCCCCTCTTAGAGAAGGATTAGGGAAAAATCACCGTGATGAAAACACCACTGCGAGAAAGGGCTGAGGGAAAGGGCTCGGGCCTCCTGCAGCCCTGCTCCTGCCCTGTCCTCTCCCCTCTTGGCAGGAGGAGAACATCAATGCTGGGGAGAGAGGACATTGATGCACAGACCTTCCAACCAGCTCAGGCTGGAAGTTTGGTCGGTTTTGGTTGGAACTGTGTCCGTGCTCCACAAAAAGCAAGCTCAGACACATGTCAGTAGAGCTGAGCTGGCTGCACTTCCATGGTAGATAAATACTGATTGATAAAAAGCTGCCAACTGTTAAATAACTGCCATAGGAGTCTTATTTTATTTTATTTTATTTTATTTTATTTTATTTTATTTTATTTTATTTTATTTTATTTTATTTTATTTTATTTTATTTTATTTTATTTTATTTTATTTTATTTTATTTTATATTTCCTTTTGGAGTTTGCTAGTTTTTCTGCAGCCAGACCATCCCAAGCATTTGGAACCCATCTGCAGCAACTGCACACCCAATGTTGTCCAAAAGGATGTGATGGAGGGATCAGAGATTTAAACTTCCTGTCCCCTGTGGCTCCTTACAAGGGTCATTAAAAGCAGGCTTTTCAAACTTATCCTGTGATGATGAGACACTGCTTTTTTTCCCATCCAATCTCCACATTTTCATTTCCAGATCTGCCCTTTGGCAGAAAGAGCTGCTCATGGAAAGACAGTCCTGCATCACTGCTGGTAAAATGCTGATTTTTTCGTGCCATGCAGTTTCTATGAAACAGGAAATATTACAGCCTTTAGAAATCCATATAGAAATTGTAGTAGCAGGGCTAATTATAAAAAATTGTCACTTATCTGGGCCTCACACACAAAATCTCTGCTTTTTAGATGTGTCTTTTGTCTCTGCAGGAGTCTGACTCTTTAAATGAAAGAAAAGAAATATATAAACAATTAGAAACCTTGCTTTGTGGAGATTTTTTTTCCTAAAATAATCCATCCTAAAGACATCATGTACAGCATAAAATAATGAGAAATACATTGTAGTCCTGAGGAATTGGAATCGCACCTGAATCCTTCCTCTGCAAAGGGCAGGTAGCTTAATTTCAGTGCAAAAACTGGGATTTCTTGAAGGTCAGTGACCACGGATAGAAATTATTTTATTAGGCAACGTTAATCAGATTGCGGCTGGTCTAATCAAAGGTGTGAGGAGTTGGCTTTGGCTCCGCTTGGCAGCGCAGAGCCCGTTAATCCAAGTGTCACAGATGCTGAAACATTCCTTCATACGGCATAAGCCAAGCCCTGCAGGCTGCCAAGAGCTGCCTCTGAAATTCATGGGAACTGGGAGTGTGCGGCACCCAGCAAGACCCAGCTTGCTGTAAAAAAACCTCTCTGGAAAGGAAGGGAATTGCATACCAGGGCCTGGTGCAGTAAACTGGCTGTGGCCTCGGCCAGCACGAGCCGGCACCGGGATCACGGTGTAGGGAAGCTCATAAACCAGGGTGGGGAGTGTGCGACTCAAGTATTTACAGGCTGGAATTTCATTCATACAGCCCCGATCACATGGCTCGCTCTTCCATGGGTTTACAATAAAATCTTGAGTCATGTCTCAGTAAAGTCTATTTTGCCCGGAGAAAGGAGGAGATTCCCCACCACTGGTGCTGAAAAACATCAGCTCCAAAACACGCAGAGGTTCCCAGCAGCTACTGAGCCAGTGCCCAGACTTGGCACTGACTTGGAGAGAGCTGCAAGAGGGTTGAACTTGATTAAACCTTCACACCAAGTCCAGACAGAGAATGGAAAAAGGCAGATTTTCCCTCTGCCACCTGTTTAAGCTCCAAAGTCAAGACGCACAAAGCCAAACGTGCTGATGAGATGTGCACCCACATATTCTCCCTGTGCTGGCACTGATGAGGCACCTCCAGTCCTGGGGGCAGTTTTGGGTTCCTCAGAACAAGACGTTGAGGGGCTGGAGCGTGTCCAGGGAAGGGAACGGAGCTGGGAAGGGGCTGGAGCCCCAGGAGCGGCTGAGGGAGCTGGGAAAGGGGCTCAGCCTGGAGAAAAGGAGGCTCAGGGGGGACCTTGTGGCTCTGCACAACTCCCTGACAGGAGGGGGCAGCCGGCGGGGTTCAGGCTTTGCTCCCAAGGAACAGGGACAGGACAAGGGGAAAAGGCCTCAAGTTGTGCCACAGGAGGTTTAGATTGGATATTAGGAAAAACTTCTTTGTGGAAAGGGTTGTCCAGCCCTGGCAGAGGCTGCCCAGAGCAGTGGTGGAGTCTCCATCCCTGGAGGGATTTAAAAGCCGTATGGATGTGGCACTTGGGGACAGGGGTCAGTGGTGGCCTTGGCAGTGCTGGTGGAATGGGTGGACTCAATGATCTTAGAGGGCTTTTCCAACCTTAACGTTTCCGTGACTCCATCCTCCAAGAGGTTCCTCACAGCTCTCCAGGCCCTCAGCTCTGCAGGAGGGTAGCTCAGAAACTGCTGGAGCTGTTGTAGTGGCTGGAAATCCCCCAGGGAGGATGAGGACTCATGGCCAAGACCAACGGCAGAGCAAAAAAACCAAAGGGCAGAAATGCCCTGCGGAATCTTTGTGCTGATATTTTGTGTTTTGAAGCTCACCCCTGCAGGTATTTTCCTGAAGCCAAATTCACTGGTGTTTTCACGAGGGTTTTTTCAGCCATTCCTGCAGCAAACCTTGCTCACCTGGCAGGTGACCTCCTTTCTTACTGGTGATTCTTATCTCTGAGTTGAGCAAAGCACATGTAATATGCTTTCATCTGCTCGGGAAGCAGGTAAGAAGGATAAGAAGAGATAAGAAGGAATTGGTTGGCCAGCGTGAGATGCAAAGGAGATTACAGGAACTTTGCATCAGTCCTGCACGAACAACGAGGTGGCTGATGGAGCCTGTGAGAAGCAATGATCAGGGCTCACCCCAGAATATCTGGTGCACCTGATGTGCATTTTGATGACACTAAGTCTCCTGGCATTTTTTTTTTTTTTGGTGTATGTTTTGATTATACACGAAATACCAAAATAAAATCAACAAAAAATACCCCATTTTTTGCCCTACTTCAGCCCCCATGAGCGGAACAATGAAATTTCCTAGAACCACAGAATGTCCTGACTTGGAAGGGACACACAAGGATCATTGAGTCCAACTCCTGGCCCAGCACAAGATACCCCAAGTGTCACACCATGTGCCTGAGAGCGTTGTCCAAATGCTCCTGGAGCTCTGGCAGCCTTGGGGCTGTGACCACTTCTCTAGGGAGCCTATTCAGTGCCCGATCACCCTCTGAGTGAAGAAATTTGACCCAATTCTGAAGACATGTAACCCAGTCCAGCTCTCTGGGGCATTAGAAGTCAGTTTAAATGACCTCTTCTCTCCTTACACATTTACTGCCCTATTTCAGCCAGTAGGTCCCATTAATTCTATTGTTTTCAGATCCCAGTTTTACAGGGGAAAATGTTTGGATTTTATTGTAATCATATCCTATGAAGGTTTGACCTGAAATCTACCCTAAACAAGAACACTGTATAAAAAGAAAGTGGCCTTTTCTGATCCGAGGACCTTGCACAACAAGCCATGAACATTTTATAACAACAGCTGGTCCAGGGGTCCTGCCAGGACATGATCCTGGCTTGGGTTTTGAGAAGGGATTCTTCCCTGTGAGGGTGGGGAGGTCCTGGCACAGGTTGCCCAGAGAAGCTGTGGCTGCCCCTGGATCCCTGGAAGTGTTCCAGGCCAGGCTGGACAGGGCTTGGAGCACCCTGGGATAGCGGGAGGTGTCCCTGCCCATGGCAGGGGGTGGAACGAGCTGGGATTTAAAGGTTCCTTCCAACCCAACCCATTTGGGATTCCATGACAAGGGAGCAGAGGGGTGTTTACTCACACAAGGCAATTTCTGGACCAGAGCAGCTTTGGGAATGTGCCTTGCTTTGTGCCCAGAGCAGCTGTAGGTCCTGCTGACACTCTGAGTCACACTGATCAAGGCTGGAAAAAAAATCTTGGTCCTGCTGCAAACGCAGCCAAACTCCCATCATCTTCTCCGGAGCCAGGATGTTACCCTGGGACTTTCCGTACCGCAAGCTGTTCCATGCAGATGCACCTCTGATCTTCTTCAAAGCTCCGCTGGTTTTCCAGGGGCTGCAGATGGCTCTGGGATCTGCTGCTGGAGCAGGGCTGGAGCAAGTGCTCAGAGGAAGGAGCCAGCAAACAGCAACTCCAACTTGGAGGGGCTGCTGTGGCTGCCCACTGGCTTTGCAGATCCTACATCCCTCCAGAGCCTCCCTGCCTGGGGGTGGGCAAGAGGGGATCCATCAGGAAGCAGGGGAAGACAGAAGCAAAATTCAAACCTGAGCGTGTTGCTGAACACTGCTCGAAATTCCCTGGAGATTTCAAGGGTGATGAGGGATGTTAAACACCCCCCTCCCCCTTGAAGTCCACCTTTTCCAAACATCACTATTTTCCAGACAATGGAAAATAAAGTATCCTCTCTAATGTGTGGTGAAAAGGTCAAACCCACTGCGATTTGGGAATATAATGCTTCCGACCAGGGCTTTCCTGGGGAAAACATTTCCCAGAAATTTTGACGTTACCAATCTTGGAAAAGCACTGCTTGAGCCATAAATGGTGGTATCAGAGGAAAAAAAAATACGACGATGTCTTGTATGACCACAAGATGGCAGCTGGAGCCTGCGAAGTCCTTTGCAGATTTTTTTTTTCCAGTAGCTCCTAAGGAAAACCGAGTCATTTGCCAACCCAGTCCACGTTTGGGAATATGCACCTGCACCGTGTTGGCTTTGAACATTTTGCGTGTGCACTCTGAGCTCCAGAATATCTGATTATCCCTTTCATTTCCCTGCTCCTCTGAGCCTTCCTCGATTAGTCAGTATCAAATAAATGGTTTTAAGCAATCTAATCCCTGTTGATATGAAAACAGCAGCGCAGCTGGTCTAACACCGCTGTTAGGATCCAGCCTGCTCTGACACTTAATTCAACAGAGACCCGGAGCCAGACGCTCTGCCCGCCTCGCGCCACCACCACTCCTGCCTGCACTTTCTTCTGGAGCTGGACTTTAAATGGCTGGTTGTGTGTGTTGTTCATCAGTGATTGTGCTTCATTCCACGGGAGAGCACATTTCAGCAGCAATTTAAGCAGGCCCTTGGATGCCCTTCATGCCTGCCATGCAGTTTGCTTGGGCTTGGGCTCTGCAAAGCTCTGGTGAAGATGCCTCCACCAAGATTTGGGAAAGGATTCACAAGCAGTCAAACAACACCTCGATGAAGGCAGTGTGAGGCCTGAGGTTTCTCAGCCTTGTTGAGATCCTCACGGGGACCAGGGAAATGTGAACTAGAACGTGGTGCTTTAGGGCAGAAATTAATTATCCTGGAAGAAGGAAGGAATGATCACTTACATAGATGGATTTTATGACCATGGAAAAAGCACATGTGGTGGTCAAGGTAGCAATTTGGAAATCCTGCTGTGAAGCCATTTGGTGTGGAGCCAGCCTACTTGAGAAATATCAATGCACTTGGCTGCTCTCCCCAGAAGTGACAGCTTGGTGCACTCCATCCCCACCTTTCCCAGCTTTTCTGCAAATGCCAGTGCTGCACGGGAATTCTGCCCTTTGCATAATGGACAACATGCTAAAATTTCCATACTTCTGCCTGTGGGAGATCTTCACATGGTGTTCAGCCATCACTGCCCATCTTCACTCCCTTCCAGCTCTGTAATTCCCTATTGAGCTGGTGTTCTCCCAGCTGGGGAGTTGATAATCACGACAAAAGCTGAGAAATTTCTCAGCTGAGCCAGGTAACAGCACCTTCCACTTCAAAAACACCTTAAAGAACAAAGGGAAATGGTATTCAGTTTGTAATTCCTGTTATTGTGCTGGTTGACACAACTGGAGCTAGAGGAAGATGGAATGATTCACCCACCTCCCAAGCTAGGACAGACCCATCCCCTAAAGCCTGGTACTCCCCAAGATGACCACGTTGCCCATGATATCTCCTGCTAGAAGAAAACATCCCTGCTCCTCTCCCCCCTTGCTTTTACATGCCATGAGGAGATATTGCCTAGGAACTCTCATGTTTCTTGCAGCACAAGGAGGGATTTCTTGGCAACTGGGAGGCGGTAGGAAGGAGTTGCAATGGGAACACCGAGCAGAACAAGGAGGAAATTGTTATGGGCCCTGGAAAAAGGTGAAGAAACAGGACAATGATTTCTGCACTTCTTGAACAGTTTGGTTTGTGGGATGGGAGCTGCCACTGCTCTGGGTGAATTTTAATGAGCTTTCCTCTTTCCTAAGGGTGTAAGCTGATTTTATAGGACAGGTGAACACAGCCAGATCAGAGCTGTTCACTTCTCTTTTCCCTGACCCATTGTGAGTTATTTACAAAGGTTTAGACCAAGTTAAAGCAAAGATGAATTTCGGAGCCTGTGGGTTAATAAAAGCAGCTGCTTTTCTGAGGCCTGATCCAAGGACCAGCAACGCTACCAGGCTTCTTCCCTCTGACATCAGGGGGCATTAGGATGGGATTTATGCATTTGGCAGAGGTTTTCTAATAACTTATTTAAACACTGGAGAGAGCAGCAGTGACTCAAGTCAGGCTGAGCATTCAAGATTAGAGATCAAGAAGACTGCCAAGACCTGTGGGTTTGTGTGTAGTTTGGAAATGGGGCACTAACCTTGGGAATGGTACAGTCCTCATGAGGAAGGGACAGTTCACACCCCACTCTCCCTTCATCTTCTAGGCTTTTGTATCCCAGTGACATCCCCTTGTTGTCCCTGGGGCTCTGTGGACCCTTGGGAGCCAGATCACAGAATCATGGGATGGACTGAGTTGGAAGGGATCTTAAAGAAGATCTCATTCCAATCCTCTGCCATGGGCAGGGACACCTTCCACTGTCCCAGGTTGCTCCAGCCTGGCCTGGAACACTTCTAGGGATGAGGCAGCAACAGCTTCTCTGGGCAACCTGTGCCAGGGCCTCACCACCACAGGGAAGAATTTCTTCTCAATCAAGTCTCACGCTGAGGGATTCACAGTGTTCCTGTCCCACTGCTTTTGGAGCATTGTCCATAACCATCAAGTTAATTGCCC
Source organism: Rhagologus leucostigma (assembly GCA_013397725.1). Lineage (NCBI taxonomy): Eukaryota > Metazoa > Chordata > Aves > Passeriformes > Rhagologus > Rhagologus leucostigma. Next base: position 3,575 of record VZTD01004966.1, on the reverse strand, counting down.
ATGGATGGAAACAAACTTCAGCTTCTGGAGATGGTTCACCTGTGCAGTGGGATGCACTGAGTCTGTGTGTCTTGACATGAAACTGGTTCTGCAGCCAGGAGCTGGGATACCACTTGATATCCCATGCAGGAGAAAGAGGGAATCAGAAAAGAGGAAAGTGACCTTATAGATCACATCAGGGATCATGAGCTGCAGAGCTTGAAAGCCAGGAGATGGGTAAGGAATCATAGAGTCATTTAGGTTGGAAAAGCCCTCTAAAATCATTGAGTCCCACGGTTCCCCCAGCACCGCCAAGGCCACCACTAACCCATGTCCCCAAGTGCCACATCTACAAGAAATTGAAAGGGTGCATTGAGAAAAGTTAACCAACGTCAGTCATCTCTTGGTCATTGCAGAGGACAGTGGCTCCCTGCAGCAGAGCTGTTTGCAGGCTCCAGTGATGTCACTGGGAATGCCCAGCTTGCTGTGGGATGGGACACTGGAAGGGGAATGGGCCTTTGCTCTGTCAAAACATACAGATCTTGTGACTCTTTGGGGTCTCCCTCAGCAGCTCCTAAGCCCCCCTCACCTTCCCGGTATGAGGCAGACCTGTTCCACCACAGCAGTGCCTGTAGGTGTGAGCTCACTGGTCCACAGGGAGCTCCCAGCACAGCAAAACTGCTCCAGTTCTGCTCCTCCAGGGCAGATGCAGTGAGAGGATCAGCGGGAAGAGCTGTGGGCTGTAACATCCCAGCTGCACCCTCTATTAGAGGAGATCCAGCAAGAGACTGATGGAGTGCTTCATGGAAGCGGGTTGGAACTAGGTGATCTTTAACATCTCTTCCGACCCAAAACATTCCATGATTCTTTTTATTTTCCTGTCCCAGCAGCATGGATTTGCCAGACCAGTGGACAAAACCTGGAAGATGTCCTAGCTTAAGACCAGGTGCATGCAAAGAGCAGCTCCATCATGCAACCTGCTCTCCTGAAGCTGTTGAGGCAGCTGAGTTCTCTTCAGACACGAGCATCTGTCTCTTGCTGGGATGTTGCTTCTGCAGCCTGGCTCAGGGAAGCACTTGCACAACTTGCCAGCCCATCCCTTGGCCCAGCGCATGGAACTTGGGCTGCCATGAGTCCTGTCTGACCAGGGGCAGGATCACAGCTGTGCCCCAGTTGTGTGGAGAACTCGGGATCATAAAAAGAGCTGAAAACCGGGACACCCCCGAGGGTTTGTTTCCATAGTCATCCCCAGCTGTAAATACAAGGGCTGTGATTTCTAAATCCCATCCTCCAGATTTCTTTCTGGCAGATGTCTGGGTCCTTTTCTCATTGCACTCTTTCAGTTTTGTGGTGCCCGGTCACAAATTCCTGTGCATGGCATGGTATGAGTTTGTAGATCCAGGGTCTGCAGTGAGCAGGGTTCTGTCAACCAAAGCAAGAGGATGCTGAAAGCAAGAGGAGTAGAAGGCCAGGCTGGATGGGGCTTGGAGCAACCTGGGCTAGTGGAAGATGTCCCTTCCACTTGGATCCAGATAAACTTTAAGGTCCTTCAAATATCCAAATCTTTCTGTGAAGCAGAGTCATTCCCACCCTCGGGAAACTCGACCAGTCTATTTCCTCTCTGAAGATGTGCCCGCTGATGCCACTTCCTTATGTCTTTCCATCAGCAATAAATAGAAAGAGAAATCAGTGTTTTGTCTGCAGTGCCCACAGCCAGAATGAGATTCTCAGTGCGGAAATGTCACCATTGTGACGGTCCTTCAGCCTCTGGAGGACAGTGCACTCCTGCCATCTCATGGACATCTCATGAACACGGAGGAATTCCTCAAAAGGAAGAGGGGATTATGATGAATTTTTCTTCAAATCTATTTCAACAGTTGAGAATTTAGCTAAGTATTAAATAGATTAATTTTTTTTTTTGCCTTTTTGCAGGCTTTTGATTATGCAGTTATAATGAACTCAGTGTGGTTGTTTCCGATTTGGCCCCATAGCATCTGGCAGGGAGCCTCCGTCTGAATGCGAGACTTGCTGCATCCAGATTTGATTCCTTTTCCTTGGCACGGCTTCCCTCCTGCTGATGGAAGCTTTAAAGAAAAAAAAGTACCATGACATCTGAAACACTGCCAAAAAACATCAACGTGCCTTCTGGCTGCCATCTATTGTGCAATGCAAACCTCTTAAGATTTACTATTTCTAAAACTGGGGTGCACCTGTTTGCAAGAAAAACTACCTTGTCACATGATGACATGTTTGGCCAAATCACTTTTAAAAAATTTTTTATCTATTAGCTTTAGAGTGTGAGCTCCCTCCCTTTCCTCTCTCTTTTTCCTTCTCCACCCCAAGATTTCTCCATGCAAAAATCCTTCTTCCAAGAATTGCTATCTGTAATTATTTGATGCATTTCCCACCCTCTGGTTTTGACAGATCCTTGCCTTCTGTCTACACTGAGAGCTGCAATGACTGGGTGCATTTGTCTGGAAGACACTGGTGCCCGCTGTACCCAATTTATACCAGATAAACCCCAGTTTGGCCCAACTGGGAGCTTGCCAGTGCCTGTGAGGTCATGTTGGTTCAACTAGCTCTTCACTACCCATCAGTGGACTGAAGAGGGCTCTGCTGTCTGGCCAAACCTCTCCGTCTGCCACAAAAGAAAGTTTCTTCTTCATCTTGAGTTTTTTCAGTTGTTTTTTAAGGTAGATTTCAGCTCCACAGCTGCTTTGCTGGGATGGGAATCTGAGACAGAGCTGGATGTCGCAGGTGGGCTCAGGTGGGCCACCTGAGAGAGCTTGGAGTGAAGAAGTCTCCTGAGAAACAAGTGGCATCACTTCATTTTGTTCCCACCTGGTAGATCAAAGTATTGCCCAGTGATAACGTCTCGAAAGCCGCCTTCCAGGTGTCACAGAGATAAGGTGCTCTGCTCAGGTTACACTTGCCTGTTGCTGGTCTTGCTGTCACTAGAGTGAGCACAAACAGCGGGTGCTCACTTCACGGATTGTTCTTGCAAGCCCTTCTCCTAGTTTTCAGAAGGGTGGCAGCATGGTCTCACTTCCACCTCCCTTTGCCCAATTGTTTTTCTGCGCTTCAGGGAGCAGAAGGGCTGGGTGCAAATTGGCTTAATTTCAGATCAGACTCGATTCAGCACTGTAGGTCTGGTTGAGCTCAAGAAGAACTTGCACAATCTAGATTCTGGAAGAGCACATTTCATTGAAAGACCAGGAAAGATGGTTTTCTTCTTCTTTGGTGTCTTTCTCTTGATCATTTGCCTTAACTTTGCTGCCTCCTGCTTAATTTTTCCACACTAAATTCCAATTAAATTCTCCACATTTACACGCAGACTAGGTAGTTATTTAGCACTATCCTCGTGCCCCTCTTTCATACCCCCTCCTGTAAGCCTTTGCTTGAGTTCTTGTGTCCTCTGCCTCAGGGTTTCTGGCCTCAGCTCGAGCTCTCCTGGCCTTTGCTCTCTGCCTCATGGCTTCTGTTGTGTAGATACACCACAGCCCTGAGAGCAGGGGCAGCACTTCAGTAGCAGTGCAGGAGGGACACCCGTGTGCAGAAAGAAAGAACACGTTACCCTCAGAAGGGATCTGCTGTGG